>JAUELF010054716.1:0-16753 GCA_031471495.1 Clinocardium nuttallii
ATACAATACGTTCGCCAAATAGCTGTATAGCAAAGTACCATGGTCAACACACAGGGAAACATCCAATTCCTGATATGGTTTACTCGCAAAATGACTGTAAAGCCGAGTGAGAGGTTCTACAATCGCAGAGAAACAACCCATTTCTTATACGTTTTGTTCGCCAAATAGCTGTATAGCAAAGTACCATGGTCAACACACAGGGAAACAACCAATTCCTGATATGGTTTGCTCGCCAAATAACTGTTTAGCCGTAGTGAGAGCGTCTACAAACGCTGGGAAACAACCAATCCCTGGTACGATATGCTTTCGAAATGGCCGTAGAGTAGAGTACCAGGGTCAAACATGCAGGGAATACAACAATCCCTTGAACAGTATGCTCGCCAAATAAAATGTAAAGCCGATTGTGAGGCTCAAAAATCACAGGGAAACAATTCCTGGTACAAATGCTCGCCAAATGGGTGTATAGCATAAATCGAGGCTTAAAACTTTCATGGTACAAATCTCTGGTACACTATGCTCTATAAATGAATTTTAAGCCGAGGGCGAGGCTCAACACACGCAGGGGAACAACCAGTTCATACTCGCCAAATGGCTGTATAAACGATTGCGAGGGCAAAGAAACGCAGAGAAACTACCAATATCGTGTACAGACGATAATTGTCCCAACGGCAACCGCGACGTTTGTTATATAATGTATTGGCTATCGGAGAAATTGTTCATATATTACCTATCCATGAATGTTTCGATGCATCATTCACATACATGTACACAAATTGTTCAGGCCCTTTCAAAATCCAACGATTTTCTAAAATAACATTACAGCTGGTTTTATCGTGTTTCATGGCCATGAGTATCATTCAAAAGTTAAGATTAATACTAAAAGAAAACAATATTAACAGTGCAAAATATAGAACAGTTAACGGACTCGAAACCTTTGGGTGATCTCTATTTTAGCATGTAAGACATAACGAAAACAAATATCGACCTTGTCCAAAACTAGACCATTATATAAACACTTAAATAAACGAAAGTGAACTCTTTGCTAATTAAAGTACATTGTATCTGTAAGTATTGCCAAACGAGGGTGCAATAATAGCTTTAATTGTTCAAACCATGGTTGCTAAGATATAAGATCAAGGAGTAAACAAAATGTTCCGGATGGAAGTTCGATCATACTTAATAACCGTGCCTAACGAGATTTGGCGGCTCTGTATTGACTGACTTTTAAAATAAAACAGTGTGGAAAATGAGCAGTTCCTGATATTGAGCAATTTCTTGTTTTTCCTAAATGTTAATCATAGCCTTCAATTCGCAAATGACACATTATCATTGTATTATCCGTGACTCTGTTTTAGATTGGTAGTTCCTTCCTAATATTTAGCCGGTTTTTAACTTGGTACAAATCAAAATACCCGGTCTTGTGTCAAGATAAATGTTGGACTCCAGTACGTCAGTCGTAACTCTTACCCCGCTATCCTGATTGCCAAGGAGTGCCACTGCTTCCTTTATTAAAGTCGTTGTTGTGACCCTACCCGATATCGAACCCGGGTTCCCCGCTCTCGAGTCGGACGCTCTTACTACTTACCACATAGGCGGGAGTCCGCTTTGAACACGTTACTAGTTATGAACATATGAAAAACGTGTTAACGTATACTTTTTAGACAGAGTTGAAAACAATTGAAAATAATGTGAGCTTGCTCGTATTTAGTTATTTATCTTTGTCTCACACTGTTTTCAAACGTCGCCTGTACATGTCGTTATAGGAAGACGTGTGTATACTTGCTTTTGTGTTATTGAGGGATGTACGACGTTTTCAACCTTATTTAGTTTACATCACGGCGACAGTTCACTTATTCCCTAGGTAAACACACCAGCAATGGGGTAGGAAATGTGCCTTAGCAAAGGGCATTCCATCGCGAACGAAGCGCCGCGACTGTTGATCAAACCTGGGACGCCCAGTTCAAAGTTTCCGACGCTTACCACTCATGCCATATGGCAAATTTCTACGTGCGTGTAAGGAAAATGGTTAAAGGACAGGAGTAAGTTATTAGACCGCAGTCTAGTTCATATCTTAATATAGTTTTCTGAATCGTGATTTAAAATAAATACAAAAAGAAAACATACCTTTTACTGTGTCAAATACTAGCTCAAATTAGGACGCGAAGGAAACATGTAACTGTGTGTTGACATCACCGTTTTAAAGGTGATGAACTCCAGAAAATTGATATTATAGTCAACGTTTTAAAACCGTTCAAACGCTGTCTTGAAATATTGTAATAATTTCACTTTCAAGTACCATAAACATCTAAATACTGATCGTTTATGCTATATTTTTACTGGGTTAACATACCAAGTAATCCAAATTTTGTAAATTTTCATGACTTTCAATTGACAGTTTTACAACATTTACTGCTAATTTTGAATTACTTATTACTTACTTTGTTGTCACTATTATCAATATTTGCAGAATCATTTCAAAATTTTGACCATCACTTGCAGTTCGGAACCTCTACATCTGAAAACATGAACACGTTGGTATGCTTATCCTGGTCTTATAAGCGCTTACACTTCCATGTTCTGCTAGTGTGTGTAGTGTTAAATACAAGCAAAATCAATCGTGATTTATATGGGGGGAGGGGGGTTAAGTTGGCGTGCATGATATGTTTTTCTAATTAACCTTAACGAAACGATATGTTGACAGCTTTTTAAACTGCATGTAGGTCTGTGTTCAGGTTGCTCGTTGCTATAACTCTTCGCTTAATGTTACTTAAAGTGGTGCCTAATTCTTAGTTGTGAAATAGGTCTTGACCGATTAAAACAGATAATGGTGGCGGTCAAGTTGTTCATGAGGTTAAAAGCAATACCATACATATGGTGTTACAGTGACTTACTTTTAAATTGAGCTGCGTTTCGCGATTAGTGTTCTTAATGTTCCATACAAACAAAGCTCTAGAAAATATGAGAATTAGAAATTCCAAAAACTTTATTTGACACGCAAATCCTTTGTTGTGAGTACTCAAAACAATCGTCTCACTGAGACTATTCTTTTGAGTACCAACAACATAGGGTTTGGTTGAGTCTTAAGAGAACTAAAGAGGGGAAGATAAATGTTTACTTAACCTTATCCACACCTCTGATACGAAGGTGTATACGAGTTAATTAAGTGAGGGTACGTTTTTAGATAATTTGGTCAGATGTTACATCTAAGACGACATTGGCGAACGAGCACGTATTATACAGATGCACTCACTATACGTAGATGCCTAAATCGCCTGGTGCGGCACTTTTACTCAGTTGATTGATTGATCGCTATTTTAAACATGTTTCAGTCATATCACGGCGGCCAGGTCACCTACCCATGTATAACCTGGATTTCTCATACCAGTACTCCTCGTGACTGTTTGTTCAAGCAAATTGTTGCTTTTCCACATACACTGGTAGCCCAATGGTGGAAGACCATCTAAGCTTGACGCATCTATTACGTTTAAAAAACGACAAAAATAAGGTTGGTAAGGCTGGGGTTCGAACTCATAGCCCCTGGCAAATTGTGTGCTTCTTTCACGCTTCCACTGTTGTACCCACGTTATTCCAAATGAATAAATCGATACACTGTCATAATTGATCAATAGGAGTTGCGGTTAAAATTAAAATTCCGATAAGAATGTTGCGAAACTAGACCATTGAATGGAATCCAAATTGTTAGAAACTATGTTTTAACTACCAATTACCCAACGGGAATGTTTAATTTTCCCCTTTACCCATATACAGCAAATATGCAGCAGACGACTTTGAAAGCATATAGGTAAAAGTAACGGAATCTTTCTATAAATAAAAAAATAATAAATTATTACTGCAAACATTGATGAAAATACTTTGTGGCAAAAGGAGCAGTTGCTTATTTGAGCATTTTTTTCTTTTCGTTTGTCACGATGTTTTCAAAAGTCGTCTGTCGCAGATGCGTCGAAATTCGTTTACAAATGGGAAAGGGTTAATTTGAAATCCCTGTATGTACAGTACACTACGATGAGTTTTGAAAACATTGTAGAATACGTCAAACTATTCAATAATCTCACCTTTGTTTCCAATAAGGAAAACTTTTTAATAATTGGTTAATCTTTTCATAAGAGATCTTCGATTGGGAGGAGTTCAGAAGTAGACTAAAATGTTTTGCTTATTTAAACACAAGTATAATGTTCGTATTCATTATATCTATCATATTTCAAGAAGAAATGTCTGATGAAAAGGGAGCAATGTATTGGAAAATACTTGATGCAAATAAAAAAAAGAATATTTAGTAAAATGGAAAAAAAACACTGTAAGTTTAGAATCTTTATTTCATGTCAGACGAACGATGCAATATTATAAAACTTAAAAGCTACTAGCTCTTTTGTCCAAGTGACCTTTTCTGTAATGCAAATCTCGGTGGTGAAATGGTCGTGGTTTCAATCACAGGTCGGGTCATACCAAATAATTTATAAATGAAAGTAATGGCTGCCCTCCCTGGCGCTCACGGCTGTGGGGTTAACATAATGACTGACTGACTGGTGTCAGTATAAATGGACCAGTAGTACGGGTTACGATAAATGACTGACTGACTGGTGTCAGTATAAATGGACCAGTAGTACGGGTTAGCATAATGACTGACAGACTGGTGTCAGGATAAATGGACCAGTAGTACGGGTTACGATAAATGAATGACAGACTGGTGTCAGTATAAATGGACCAGTAGTACGGGTTACGATAAATGAATGCGTTAACAAATTGTACGAATTGCCGGTTCCGCCGGGGCTTGAACCAGGAACCTCTCGCGTGTGAAGTGAGCGTGATAACCACTTCATTATCGAACTGATATTAAGGAAAAAGTAGCATTTGCTATTTAAAAAAAAAAATGTTTAGTAAAATATATATGGTTCCGCTGGAGCTCAAACCCGGGACCTCTCGCGTATGAAGCGAGCGTGATAACCGCTACACTCGGAAACCCGCTGTTGTACATAAAGGTTCCTGAGCGGATTAATAAATGATTCCGTATAGTCTACTTACTATTTTTGTATAAGTTACCATTTTTCCAAATATAGACGATACTGCAGCTACCGAATATTTTAAAACCAAAAAAGGATAAATTACCATATGCAATTTCTCCTTTGCCCGCTCAATTTATATAATGTGTTAAATATACACTTCCGATGTTGAAGACGTTACAATTTTTCTTAGACGATTTAAAAAAACATGTGACTTTTAACATTATTGTTATATTATGTCAAGGCAATGTAACAACATACAACTTTAATAATTTTTCTCATACATACGCTTTCTGGTGCCATTTACAATAGACGACATTTGAAAACATTGTGGCAAAAATAGATATTGATCATAATGAACAATTAACCCTTTTGTAAATAGGTTTTCAATTTCGTTCAATAACTGTTCTTTCATTTATAAATGAGTTCCCAAAATGTGTTATTTTTTTAAATGTTTTCAAAGTCAACTAGCGTGGAATTGCTGTCTGTGGGAAAGGGTTTTAAGCCGATGTGACTTACGACACGCTAAAATCCCATTTATAATTTATCAATTTACCAATTAACTCTTTTCCACATACAACAAATTAGCCGGACTCGACTTTGTTAAAAACATCTTGGTAACAATGTGGAAAATCTCTATTTATGAAAGTTTAATTATTGAATAGAGTTGAAAACATTGTGGCAAAAGAAGATATTATGAGAAATGTCTCCTTTGTTCACAATGTTTTCAAAAGCCGTAGCCTATGCTGTAATTGCGTTAAAATGCGTCTACATGTGTGAAAGGTTTAACATGCCGATTCGGAATGAAACATGAGTGGCGCTCTACGAAGTGCCACCGTGCAACATTTGAGCTGTCGGCGAGAAAACCAACTTTGTGGATTCTGCGTAACGTATCGACCAGGATCAGACCAAGCATGCCGCGCAGGCTCATTCGCGCAAACACTTTTCGCCTCCTGTGCATTTTCTGTTCATGAATCATTACCCTATACCTCTATCCCCCTGAGACGGAATGTGTCGGCCCGGATCCGTCTGCGCGGATAGCATAGGCTGATATGGGTCGATACATTACGCAGAGGCCATTATGTTGGTTTTCTCGCGGGACGGCTCATTTGCGACTTTGTGTACGATTTAGATGTTTTTAATCTGCATTGTTCGCAAATTAGTCCCATGATCTTTCAAGAAACTTATAAATGACAAACCCAGAAAGCTATCTTTATTAAACTTGCCAATTTTATTTTTACATAAGAGAACCAGAGTCTTATTCCAACACTATTACTTATAGAGATAAGTTATACTTAAATATTTAAGTTGTGTTTGTATTCACCAATATTGCTTGCGGTCTGTGATTTGCTGAAATATTTTTTTCATAACCTCATAACAAAATTAACATTGTCAATCTACTACTTTTCAAATATTGCCGTTTGATTGGTTAAGGCACTTACACAACATGTGATGACATGGGGATATAGAAACTTGAAATTACATCATCTTTTATATTCGTCCGCGTTATATAATTCTTTATTGGAGATCTGGAAACTTGTAAAAATGTACTAATGTTTATGTGCTATGATGTTTTATTACTTACTGTTATAGCTAAAGTAATGCTAAAATATAAAGAATGGAGGTATGGGGAAAAAACCTGATCACACATTCTATGACACCGCTTCGCCATTCTCTCCATTCCTTAAATATTTCATCATTTCTGTTTCCTTAATATTTTGTAAAACATGAATGGTGAAATGTATTTTTAAGTAAAAAACTAAGATGACATAAAAAGGTACCTTGCTTACTAACACTTCTTTTTAGAAAATAATTTATTATGGAAATTGTATAAACATTGCCATTGTGGAATGCCATTGCGCAAAGCACTGTGTACTGATTTGTTGACTCGGGGATCATCAATAACAGTAATGTCGCCGTGAGATGACAACAATGTTGAAAACGGCGTAAATCCCCACTAAAAACAAATTCTACTCGAAGAAAGACACGCATGACCGTCTTTTGTGGCATTTCTACAACGCCCAATATGGGCGCACCATAGTTTATCACAGGACACGCCATGGGATCATATTAATGGTTACGTCATACGGAATACAACCCGCAGTTTTACATTTGAAATAATCAAACCTGTGTTAGCCCTGTCCCATATTAAAGCTTTCTGCATCAGACGACTATTGAACATATTGTGACAAAAGGAGAAAACGAGCAATTTCTCCTTTTGCCACAATAGTTTCAACTTTAATCAACATGTATACCTACATTTATAGAGAGGTTTCATATTTTTGTCTAGATGTTTTCAATATCGTCTACGAATGATTTGTTGTATGTCGGGAAGGGTTAGACTAAGCAAATCGGAATAAATCCCTTCTGAGTGTAAAAATCATTGCTCAGATTGCACTTTTCTTTTGTCAGGAAAGGCTTTCTGGTCCGTCTCTCGCAACTTTTAATTAATTTTATTTTTAACAAAGTTTACATTCTTTTTAGGGATATTTTCAATTTCAGAGAAGTCTAAAAGAGTCTAAAAGTCATATATGAGGACAATAATTAAACAAAGATATTGCGAATAACATAAGGCCATGACAAATAACAATTGCAATACTAAATATACCCCAGAAATACTTCTTATAGCGATTTAAGACTCATCTACGTCTAGAGCATTTGCAAACAATAATAGAAAAACTATAAAATAGTGTGTTTTTGTATTTTGTGGACCAAAAGAAGGCCGGAAGGGAAGAAAATATTGACGGGAAAGGATATATGTCCATATCTAAGGTAAATTCTGACTGTGTTTCCTTACTTAGCTTGTGTCTCTATGCGCCAATATAACATTTGTAGGCAAAGGATCATTTGAAAAAAGATATGTAGACACAAACACACAATAGGTGTGTCATCTATTTATTGAAATGCGATAACCATTTATCGTCAATCAAGTGCACTCTGATCTAAGAGAAGACATGGTACGATATAACCCTTTCCCACTTACAGCAAATTAGCAACAGACAAATTTGAATAAAAAAACATTTAGTCAAGCGTATGGACAATCTATATAAAGGAAATTGTATTACATAGAAAGAGTTGAAAACATTATGGCAAAAGGAGAAATTTCTCAATATAAGCAATTTTTCCTTTTGCCTTAATGTTTTCAAAAGTCGACCACTGCAGAGGTTTTGAGCAATTTCTCCTGTTGCCACAATGTGTTCCACTTTTAGTCATAGGTTATCCATTTAATTATAGAGATTTTCTATTTTTTGACAAAATGTGTTCAAAATCGTCTGCTGCAGAATTGTCGTATGAGAGAATGGGTTAAAACCAAAAGGTTACGTTTAAAAAGACCTCATATTTATTTTATTCTAATTAATTACCGCTTGAACAACACTTATTGTTATGATAGAGAAGAAGTGTCAACAGAGTACAGATAGAGACCGCACCTCGATTTGTTATAAATATAAACAGATTCATAGATGTTTCATTAATTAACCTCGCACTCTAAAGAAGGATAAGCACACGAAGAAGGGGTTGTAGACAAAGAAATATGAAAAGTAGAAAAAGATATTGACATGCACGTGTTTCGATGAACGATGGTTAAGGACCGGAAAGAAGTAGAACCAAGTGGACAACCTAACATCCTCCCTATTCATCCAAATGTTTTTATCTCATCAGCAATCCTGTTAAAGATATAAGAGAGCAAAGCAGATAATAGTCGCATTCTACTGAAACGTGTTTGCATCGCTTACAGCAAAATATTTGATACGACTTTGTTCTGATTTAGGTTTATTGCTCAATGGACATTGTGTTAGCAGCGCCGCACAGCGCCGCACAGTCTGTTAAACATCATGTTATCATATAAACATTTTAAGGTGTCCTCTTGAACCCATCCTCGCAAGCCAAGGGTGATTTGTCCACTATTACACTCCCATAAATAAACACTTATTGGAATGATCCTGTACGAAATAACGTTTGGTCATTGAAAATGACTCAAGCCATCAAAACACGAATACTGATCAAAATCGTAATTCGTGTGATCTGACTTAACTCTTTCATCGCCATATTGTTTAAAGTAGACTCTTCCATGTTCGAAATCGGGCGTCTTCATTTCTCATGTAATAACAGTATTGGACTATTTTGATAACTAAATGGCAAACAATGCTGATTTCAGGTGAGACAGTTCGTCACGTGCCGACTCACCTGAATCTGTATTGTTTGCAAAAACCTCAATATTGCCCTTTGGTATTGCTAGTGACATGAACAATACAACACGAGGCCTTCTATTTTTTTTTTTTTTAACATTGATCTTCCCTTTGGCGTAGATCATTTACTTCTTAAGGCATTTATTATTTTAAATCGGTATTATTTCAGCACATCCATGGGAAAAGGTTGCCGAGTTGACTCTTTGGAATAGTGAAGATCTAGATCAGCATGTTCTTCAACAGTACAGCCTGATCAAGCTATATATGTTCACATAATAATTACATAAAATGTTTAGTAGTTTCTGTCAACTTGTCTGAATTATGACTGAATAGACTGATCAGACGTCCGGACTGATCTGATCTTACATTAAACAGAAATGCCAACTGATACCGTGTTTGCATTGACGTGTTCGAATAGAAAAAACATCCGATTGAAGCACTACTTAAACATGAGTGTAACATGTAGGGCTATAGTTTAAAACATCTGACGCTGATGATTTGTGGAATTGTAGTAGGGGAAAGAAAGTTGATTGATTGATTGATTGGGGTTTCACGCCATCTTTAACAATTGTTCAGTCATATCACGGCGGCAAGCTCACCCACTCATGTGTTTCCTGGCTCCCCGATACCAGAAATCCGCACTACAAAATTCCCAAGCAACTGACTGCTTTTCCACATAGACTGATAGCCCATTGTTGGAAGACGAGTGACGCTTGTCGCATTGATTTTTATCAAATGTCAGAAATAATGTTGGCCGAGCTGGGATTTTAACTCACAACCCCTGGATTGACAGCCCGCGTTGCTACCGACTGTGCTATAGAGGCTCGGCACAGGGAAAAAAGAGAAAGTGTACACAATGAGAAACTCCACATTATGCCTGTAACGCCCTTTCCCACGTGTAGACGTTTGCTGACGCCCCTCTATCAATTTTATTAAAATCAGACCAAAACACTTCGATCTCTCTATATTATCGACAAGCGTGCAAGTTTAGGTCTAGCTTTTAATGAGATTGCCTCTCTAGCAGACACTGTTGTCACAATGTTTTCAATTCTCTTCATATTTACAATTTCATTTTATTGAAATGTAACATAATTTTGTCCAGATGTTCTCAAAGTCGTCTGCTGCAGATGTGTTGTATGTGGGAAAGTGTTTAGTTTCAATTTGTCACCCTCTTCAAATTTATCATCCTTCATTTGTTTTCATTTTGGAAGACAGAGTTCTACATAAGAAGAGTATTTCGCATCCCCAAATCTTTATTTGATCCTCGAACACTATGTTGTGGGTACTCAAAAGAATCGTATCGGCGAGACGATTCTTTTTAGTACCAACAACATAGAGTTTAATGGAGTTATAAGGAGTTATAAGGAAAGATATGGATGGGAAAAGGCCAGTTCATTCCTCCTTATCTAGTCCTCTGCTCTTATTATCATACCAGGTAACAGATAAGACAAAAGTCAAGTGCTGAAATATGAGATGTCACTGTTTATCTCTGTTTTGAATATATATGAAGTCAACCATGGAGTTTGATCCTTTCCCTCATATAGACGCTTTCTGACGCATTTGCAGCAGACGGCCTTTTGGAAACATGGCGACTAAAGAAGAAAATTGCTCAAAACGAGCAATTTCTCCTTTTGTCACCATGTTTTCAACTCTATTCAATATTAATTTTTCATTTAAAATGCTTTTCTGTGCTTTTGCCTAGACGTTTTCAAAGTCGTCTGCTGCAGAGTTGTTGTATATGGGAAAGGGTTTAACGGTTTGGTCCACAAACTGTTTTGTCTCCATAGCGTTTTGCAACGTCAAAATTGGCGGATGCCTGACCTGAAATAGTAATGGTAGAGTAGTGTTCTGACTGACAAACGACGCAAGTACAGGTTAAGTCTCCGGGAAGCGCGATTGATATAAGCTGAAAGCTTTTTTCGCAATCGATGTAAAATGAACAAGTTTAAAATTAATTCCAGCCTTCTTAGGGACTTAGAGTTACCGAAATATTCGAGTCATCATTCGGTTTATGCGTCATAAATCATTAACAGACGACTTCGAAACATGAAATAGTTCTCTAAAATGAAAGATGATTTATTGTAAGGAATTGAAAAAGTTGTGACAAGCGGAGAAATTGCTACTGATTTTTCCGTTTGCCACAATATTTTCAAAAAGATATTTGATGCAGAGGCGTCAGAAACGCGTCTGTATTTGGGAAAGGGTAGCTATTGTCAGTTGCGTTACTCATACATGTTTAAGGGTGAATTAGGAAACAAGAGATAGGGATTAAATCTGCCAAAAAAAGTGCAGTGACAATTCTGGCCAATGAAATGCTTCCAGTTAAACGGTATTCGAGTGAACGAAATTCTAGTTAAATGGTATTCTAGTTAAATGGTCAATGAAATGCTTCGAGTTAAACGGTATTCGAGTTAAAAACGGTATTCGCGTTTAATGATGGTATTCGAGTTATCGTCTGTTCGAGTAAATGCGAGTAAACGAGCGTTACTACCAACGAACAACAGCCACGGGGAGTTGTGTGGCGCTTTGTACATCCGATATGTAGTTTGTGAAAGATGTTAATTGAATTGTGTTTTGAACATATTTTTAGTTAAATGACGTTTCATGGGTACATTTCCAGTACTACTGGTTCGTTTATCCTGACACCAGCCAGTCAGTCAGTCACACAGCAGTCGTAATGTTAAGCCAACAACGCTGAGCGCCAAGGGGGGCAGCATTTTCTACCATGTTTAAAGTATGTGGTATGACCCGACAAGGAATCGAACACGCGACCTCCCGCACCACTTACATCACCGAGGGCGGTGTGAAAGATAGAGACAAACACAAATATTTGGTTGTATTAAGGATGTTCAATGGAATTTTAGACAGACCGTGGCTGCCAGTTTATAACGTGCTTTTTTGTTGGTTTTTATTCTCGCACCAGTAGTTCATACACCATTCTGCCCGGATAAAATAGACATTTTCAACAAATTGAAAAACAAGGTTCCCTTCTAAAAAGGCTTACAACAACAAAAAAGCCATAATTGTATTCCGGATTTTATTAACCCTTTCCCATATATACACAACAATTGCAGCATGCAACTTTGAAAAACATCTAGGCAAAAATGTTGAACATTTCTTCAGAAGAAAGTATAATTATTGAATATAATTGAAAACATTGTGGCAACAGAAGAAATTTCTCATTATGAGCAATTTCTCCATTTGCCGCAATGTTTTCAAAGGTCGCCTGCTGCGAATCGTCAGAAAGCGTCTGTAAATGTGAAAGGTGTAAGATGAAAAAAATGTTCGGATGGGTATGACGCAAGCTTGTAGTACTGGTGGGCGATAGCCTATCTCTTGAGGGCTAATTTGGTTCAACTTTTTTTTTAAAAATGCAATATTTTAAAGCATTTTGACAAAGGGATAAACTGCTCCATAAAACAAACTACCGGCTTCCACTCTTGCCACAATGTTTTCAACTGTATTCAATAATTATACTTCCGTATATGAAAGATGTATGGAATTCTGATAAGTATAATAAAAAAATAAGCCTTGATGCATGCATTTGTATTAACCCTTTCCCTCATATAGACGCTTTCTGACTCCTCTGCAGCCGACAGCTTTTTGAAAACATAGTGACAAAAGAAGAAATTACACACAACGTGCAATTTCTCCTTTTGCCACAATGTTTTCCACTTTTTGTCAAAGGTTATCCATTCAATTTTAGAGACTTTCTATTGTTGACAAAATATGTTCAAAGTCGTCTGCTGCAGAATTGTCGTATGAGGGAATGGGTTGAACTATATCTAAACAAAAATCCATCGACACATGTTTGCGTGAGGCAGCTCAGACATGAATAAACATTAAATGTCCCGAATGTCTGACTTTTAACTTTAACTAGGAGTGTTATTTGCATTTCTACCGTTGTTATATCGACTCCTTCTAACACGTTCATAACATTCAAAATAACGCAACGCTTTCTTAACCCTTTCCCACATACAGTTAATCTGTAGCAGATGACAATGAAAACATATCGCACACAAATATGGCAAAAACTATTCATTTACGAAAGTAATCTTTATTGAAGAGAGTTAAAAACACTGTGTCAAAAGGAGACATTACTCATGGTGAGCAATTTCTACGTTTGCCACACTTTTTTTCAAAAGTCGTCTGCTGCAAAGGTGTCAGAGAGCGTCTGTACGCTTTGACGAAATAGCAGCAGGCGACCTCTAAAAACGCTGTGACCAAACGTGAAATTACTCATGATGAGCAATTACTACTTTGGCCACAATACTTTCAACTTTATTTAAAAATTAAGCTATCTTTTATTGACATTTTTCAGGTTTTTATCACAATGTTTTCAAATTCGTCTGCTGTAGAGTTGTGGTATGTGGGGAAGGGTTAAGGTGCCGTAAAACATATTGGGGGAAAAAAACGATATAACCTTCATGCTATCCCGAAAGGATTATTGAAAGCAATCCCTTATTTTAGCACAGTAAACTATGAATGAAGTTCAATTAACTAACATAAATGAAAATATTTATAGGGTTGTTTTGAAACCATAGTATCATGGGGGGTAAAACGTGGTCGTTTTTAAAAATAGTTTTTTGTAATCATTAACCCTTTATATCAAACCGCCAATGTTTACAGAAGACGACTTTATTAAAATAAATAGATATGGTTTGATTGTTTGGCGTTACACCGCTACTTACAATTATTCAGTTATATCACGGCGTTTCCTATATAAGTTACCAGTATAAGTGATATATTTATCCTGACACCAGCCAGTGAGTCGTAATGCTAATCCCGAAACCATGATCGCGAATGAGGGCAGGCATTGCTACCAGTGTTTAGGTATTTGGTATGACCCGTTCGGGGATCCAGCCTGCGAACTCCCGTACCCGAGGTTCACACTTTACCAGCAGACGACTGGATAAAAAAAACATGCAGGCAACAAATATTGAAAATCTCTTTAAATACAATTAAGATAGAACCATTCCTTCTTCTGTCGCAGTGTTTTCAAAAGTTGCGTTCTGCAGGCGTCAAGTGCGTCTGTACTTGGGACGCGTTATCAGATAATTTATTTGACGTAACTACAATGTTGATGGGTGGGGGTTTAACGCCGTTTTCAACAATTGTTCAATCTAACGACGGCGGCCAGTGTTCCTCATGGCTTTCTCTCTCACACCAGTAATTCACACAACAAACATTTGCACGTAACTGGCTATTTTTCCGCATATAATGTTAGCCCATTGGTGGAACATGCATGACGCTTGTCACGGTGACTTTTCTCAAACGTTGGAAAGAATGTTGGCCGAGCTGGGTTTCGAACTTTAACAACTTCTGGAATGAGAGTCCGCGTCGCTACAGAAATACACAGGTACACGTTCGTCGAATTAGTTCTGTAGGCATTTGACAAATCGTTAGTACCTGACATACACTTAGTGTGGGGAAAATTCGTGTGTTTGAATTGTGTTTACGCCGTTTTCAAAAGTATTTTACTTATATCACAACGTATATATATACACCACACTTACAACGAGAAAAGGCTGTACCATTTGGGGAACATGGAAACGCGTTATGACGAGCATTCTTTCAACGCCGTTTTAAACAAAATCGTCTTTTTCAGAAGAGCCAAATGTGATCGGTACAAGGTAAAGGATTTTTGTTTTGTCACAATGTTATCAAAATTCGTCTGTTCCATGAAGTCTGAAAGCGTCTACTGCGGCAGACGACTTTTGACAACAGTGTGACAAAAGTAGAAATTGCTCAAAACGAGCAATGTTTTCTTCTGCCACAATGTTCTCAACTCTTTTCTGTAAATATACTTACATTTATAGAGATTTTTCCATGTTTTAGGCAAGATGTATTAAAAGTCGACTGCTGCATATTTGCTGTATGTAGGTAAGGGTTAACTCCCACCAGACCTACCATATCTATGTCCATGATCTAATGCGAAAAAAAAAATATATATATAATTGTACTTTATCAGTCTATAAATAGTTTATGACAGAATCGGTTAAATTTGGGGACACAATCATGGTTGATCACACTCTATATAATAGAGTGACTAAACCGATCACTTATCCATTATCGATATTTTCTCGTCGGGGCGGTTTATTTAGTTCTACCAGTTTTAAAAAGTATACTACTACGTTAGGACAGTATTGAAATAGGTAAGTTAGTGACGAAAATTAACTTTTTAGACACTTCTTCAAAGAATTTAAAATTTATTATTAATAGTGTTCTTATTTTTATTATTTTCATACTGGATATTGGTAACTTAGCAAAACTTTGTATTTTTAGTTATTAATCTCCAACAGGAGGAAATTAAAGGAATAAATGAATATTATTATTAGTATTATCAATATATCATTTATTGTTATAATAATTATTATTATTTATTATTATAATAATTATTATTATTGATGTTATTGTTATTATTATCATTATGATTAGTATTATTATTATTGTATTTATCTTATATTTCTCAATGGTTTCAAATACAATAGGTAATTACAAATGTATAAAAAATATTTAATTTTATATCATGGAAAAGAACCACATTTTATAAAAAATGTAAATCCATCTTGTTTCTTTTTTTTTTTAAACAAAAATACGAATCGAAAAGAAATTTATAAATGAAAGGTCGCACTTTAAGTGAAACATTGAATATATTTTGTTAATGTTTTATTTTTAACGAATCATTTTTTCTAAAAAAAAACGTCATTTTATGCGATCAGTCTTGGATTTGAACTCCGACCCCACGATATTTCTCTGCTATTTTAAATATGAATATTTCATTGCAGACCCAATTGTTGGCACTATGAAACAAAAACGCCCAGCAAGATCAGTCGACGCATTTTCATCGTACAACTGGACACCGAGAACCAGCTATGCATTTTTGGCCAAACGAAGGTGTCCAGCTGAACTGAACGATGTAACGCTCGCCAAACACGAACGCTTAGAACGCGAACTAGACTTTACCAAGAAAACTTTAGACAATATTAAAACGAAGGCGATACAGGATATTGAAACACAAAGAAAAGCTCTAAGAAAAACTATACATGGTAAAGATGGTGAAATTGGTGTAGAGAAAAAGGGCACTGTTGTGGACAGAAAAACGAATTCAATCTTTAAAATTATACAAGATGAAAATGCGAAGACATTCAATGTGAAGCGCGAGAGCAAGCTACATAGAGGAGATAGCTCGATTTATATGTCAAAGGACAGATTTCAAAAGATCCGTGAAGATATTAAAGACAGGCTGACAGACAGCAGTGAAAGCTCGCTGAAAACGGAAAAGTTTAAGATATTGCTGAGAAGGCCTAGTTCGGCGGACTTACTGAGAAACGTGAAACGCCTGGGTGCATTGAAGGGTGTGCGCGACGTCGCATCCCCACAATCGGACTCTTTTGTCATAGTGACGTCAAAGTCAAAAAGGATGTAAACTATAGTTTATCCTTTAGTAAAACGAAAGATGATGCCAACATCATAAACACGAATCTCTATTTGATGGGGATGAAAGAGAGAGAGGGAGAGAGAGAGAGGGAGGGAGGGGAGAGAGAG
>JAUELF010054826.1:0-40062 GCA_031471495.1 Clinocardium nuttallii
TACATTCCGTCTCAGAGGGATATAAGTATAGAGTAATGATTCCTGTAAGAGAAAATCCACAGAAGGCGAACAGTGTTTACTGGGTAAGCATGCGCGGCATGCTTAGGCTGATCAGGGTCGATAATTTAAGTAGTGTCCACAATATTGCATTTCTCGCGTCTCGAGACGTATTTTACCACTTATCTTTCCTTAGAATGTCAACAGTTTCGATATAAACTCACCGATTTGAAATAAGTTTGTCTATACATATAACTTTTGCGACCTTACATACCAGACTCGTTCGCATGAAATAGACCTTTGCTTTCAGAGCGTCATTCGAACTCATTTGAGTAAAAATGAGGAATACACTGTAAGCTTTCTTTAGAAACGTTAAAGTGCAAACACGTGCTTCTATGACGGAAATCAATCTTTGTTGTTAGAGAACAGGGTTAATGACTTGTAAAGAGCTTAATTAAAGAAAATAAACTATTTACGTGATACAAAAAAGCAGAAATATGTAAATTGTTTTCAAGATATCTCAAACAACATGTACGACCAGTGGTGATGATGTCTAGCACATTATGGTTAATACGACAAGGCATTTAATAAAATATAGTGTCCAACAAGGCTCGCACGGGATTTAATTACAGTATAATAACTGCGGAAGTGACAAGGCACCCAAATACAATTAGTGATCTTTCCATCGTATTGAAGAGACACGTAGCTCGCAGCCTCATAGGAAATGTATTTTATCTTTCTAAATAGGTTTCCTGATTGTGTTAACATTTACTACAAAAGTTGACGGTGTCTTGTAAGAGGCGACGAATGGACTTCCAAATAGCGTTGAAGGTATAGGTATTTTATCCGGCCAGTTGCCATAACCAATAGTTCGTAGTGTGCTGCAAGTAAAGACACTATCCAAACTGTCACACGCAGTTTAATAGAAGTGTTTTGCGAGTTAATACGATAAAATATATGCAGCTTACTTGCGTTGAACACCCTGACACTAGCTCTCAGTTCAGTCTATCATATTATGTCTCGAGAGACATGTATTAATTAACACAAGTCAATGCCGTAGATAATTTATTACAAGAAATGGAAACATTAGAGTTGGAATGCATATGCAAACATCTAACTGTTCTTGTATTACGTACACAACGGATGAAACGACTGTTGTAATTTTAGTGTTTCTTTTTCTTTTTCAGTAAGGAATTATTTTGATGTTCGATTGTACTGGCGACGAAAACGGGGGGTGTTTTTACTTAAGAAATATTTACGATTTCCAGTAATTGGGAAATGATGTCTACAGCATTTTATATCTCTCAGTTGACGTATTTATAGCATACGAAGGCGGGTTCGGTGAACTTTCCGTAGATTGTCAATACAACGTGCGTTAAGTAATGCAATAAATCTTATATCTCAGCATGTCTCCGTTGCGTTTGGTTGAAGATGTACGTTTTTAAAAAAACATTTGAGCCACCTCGCGAGAAAACCAACATTGTGGAGTCTGCGTATAGTATCGCCCCGGATCAGCTTAAGCATACCGCACAGGCTTACCCGAACAGACACTTTTCACCCTCTGTAGATTTTCTGTTTCATGAATCATTCCTCTATACATCTATCCCCCTAAAATGAATGTCTCGGCCCTGATTAGCCTACACGGACTGTGCAGGCTGATCTAGGTCGATGCATTACGCAGAGACCATAATGTTGGCTTTCATGCTGGACGGCTCTTGTGTTATCGTATCGGTTTTTACTAGTTATCCTGCCACACAGTCTTAATTGAATACAATAGCGCTTGTTGCAATTTGCAAATCACGGAAGAGCAAAGACATGCTGATTGACCAAATGCTGATCCGAATTAGATTTAAAAGTTAAACCCATGTTATGATGAGTTGTTTGATAACAGGAGACAAACAAGAGGACCATGATAGTCCTATATGGCTCACCTGATTTAATATAACTTAAAACAGTTTCCAATGTTCTTACAAGGAAAACGAGCAACGTCACCTGGTGGCTTTGTTTTTCAACAATCTGAATTATTTTAACTCTCTTGGTAAAGGATTACTCAAAGTAAACATGTGCCCAATTATTTTAAAATCAGGCATATACTTTTGAGTGTTTCGTCCCCTATTTTGACTATCAATACAAGTATAAAATACGAAGATAAGATATATTTGCAAAATTTGAAGTTGATTTAACAAGTCCAAAACAAAAGAAATTGGAATCCAAAAAAACACTGTATATGTCGCCAAATTATCTTATAAACATAAACTTATCTATTTATACTATTATTATTAATATCAATATATTTATTTGGGTAAAATTTTAATTCGTTCTAACAAACAAGCCCCATCCCTTAGCAGCAATGTTTGTCAATGGACCCGAATAATTTCAACAAGCTTGGTAGTAGGTCCCCCAAGTAACCTTTGTGCCAAATGACTTTTAAATCCGGCCAGTTATTTTGGACAATAATATTTTTAAAGTCTTTACAATACACATATAAGGAAAACAAGATCTGCTCCCTGTTGGCCATTTGGTTCAATGGATCAGAATAATATAAACAATCTTGATAGGGGGTCAACCAAGGAACACTCGTGCCAAATTATTTTGTAATAGGGCCAGTACTTTTGAACAAGAAGATCCACATCCCTGTTGGTCAATTTTTTCAACGAACAGCAATACTTTGAATCGGACCAGAACATTTGACAAGTAGACTTTTAAAGATTTTACAATGCACATATAAGGAAAACAATCCTCGCCCCCTGGTCCGTCTATCCGTCCGTCTGTCATTGCGTTTTCCGTCGTGCGAGGTGCTTCGTCAACATTTGCCATGTCAACACTCTTCAGGAAACATTTTTACACACAATCGTCATGAAAGTATATCAGAGCATACATCTCCATCAAATATTGGCCGAGCTCGAAACTGGTTTATGTAAGGTCAAATACTTGGTAACAAGGTAGAATTGAAAGAAAACCTTGTTAACAATCTGGAGGCTGCCTTTTTATCTCAAGCATTTCAGAATAATTGTCTTGATGATTAATCTATTTCATGTCCAGTCATAAACTAGTTTACTTGGCATAACTGAAGGAAAACTCTTGTTACGACTCGTGAACCCGTACTTTTTATGTTAGCATGTTGAAACTTTGTGTGAATGGGTCGTTTGATGATAGCTAGGCTAGGGTTGAACATGACTCTAGTCACTAGGTCAATTTGAAGGTAAAATAGTGTTAACACTCTAGAAGTAGCGTACCTAACTACAGTATTAGTTACTGTGACATACGGTGAGACTATGTGGTTGACATACATCAGGTGATTGATCCTGGGCCATCATAGCCCTCTTGTTTGCATAAATAGGAAATAGCTGCTTTTCACAACTTATATTGTACAATTTGTATGTGTAAAGCCATCACAGCAGCACAGATAAAGAGAAAAGAAAGAGGGCCGTGATGGTTCTGGATCGCTTACCTGAGTTATGTAATGAGTTTTGTCATGCCAACCACAATAACTCATTTCGCAGTCAAGTAGGCTAACACAAGAGGCCCAAGAGGACCAGTAGCGGCAGAGCGAAAACCCCACACCCTATTTTGTCTGTTTTGTGTCAATTTAATATGACTTAGAAGGTCACAAAAGACATGTATAATGTACCAGTAAGAATTTAACAAGAATATCTCTAAGTTAGTCCCTATATATCTCTATGTAAAACAGGTGACCCCTTTAGCAGGGCCAAATTTTATCCTCGTAGGTTTAATTTGAATTATCTTGGTGAAGGAACAATAGACCGTTGTACTCATTAACTATCTAAGCTTTAAGCCTTTCGGCGTCTCTCTTTTAAACAATTGTGACACTATTTTACCCAATTGTGAGGCTTAATTTGAACAATCTTGATAGAAGACCACTTAACAGTGTTACACACCAAATAACTAAGCTCTAGGCCTTTCGGTTTCAGACAAAGGTTTTTAAAACAAGATCTCCCCTAATCAACTTTGAAAAAGGATCAACAAAGGACCATTTCTATTAAGTAGTTTAGTCAAAATCCTTAAAGTGGTTAAGGAGATGTTGCTTGGCGACTAGCAAAGGACGACAGACACAAGGGGAGCCCAATAGCTCACCCTGAGAACTTCGTGCACAAGGTGAGCTCAAAATAGTTTTGGTCAACACGACTATATTGACCAAAAGTGCAAACAAAACATTTCAATGTTGTTGTTTTTTAATTCGATTTTCTGTCCGCCCCGTCACACCTAAGCAGTCCCCCATGACTTTGTTATGAAGACAAATGAGGCGTGCACATTTACATTTTTCAAACGTCGGAAAAAATACTGGCTCAGCTTGGGTTCGGACTCACAAACCCTGAATTCACAACTCCCGTCGCTACCGACAAAGCTCAGCCCATATTCTTTAAAGTCACATGGTAATTAGTTTGGATGTGTGTATAAGTGTATAAATAATGCGTAGGCAGTTCATGTTGTCTTGTTTATTTCATTCGTTACTGGATGCAAGGCTTTGCTAGTTAAATTAACACATTGTTTACTTTCGTACATGTTTTACAATTAAATCTTACTAAAAAAACATAGCGAGTATAATGGATCTTAACACATTGTTGAAGAATATTTTGTGGTATATATTTACAATTTGTTTATTATATTTGAATAATGTTCGACAGTGTCAAAAGTAAACAGAATATAATTATGCCCTTCGACCAGTACACTGCATAGCCTGTAGATCCCGGATATGACGTTGTTGCTTTCGACGTACTTTCCGGCTGTACCTCTATTACTGCTCTCTGACTGACGTAAGCAATTGCGTTCTTTCCGTCTATTTCTAATACACGATTGACCAACGTTATAAGCACGCGAATATTAACCGGTTTAGTCACATCAATAATTACCATATTACTTGAACCATTGAAATGGAAATTCAAAATGCTCGATCGGTAGTGAATTCCAACCAGTGAAAACCCGATTGTGTTTGGGAGTTGATTCGGGTGAACGACAAGAATGTTCGGCTCCAATCGGATACCTCCGTAACCGAAAAGTATACTCTGTAATAGTCCTCCTGCAGCGGTTATGAAATTCACACAACCACCGTTGGATGTGTTACTGACTGGGTTTTCAGAAAATACCTAGACGAATAAAATATTTCAATAATTTGAACTAAAAGTATACCAGTGAACAGATCGTTCAAAATGTTATCCCGAAACCCCCATAAAACACGTTAAATTGAATCGTCCCGCGAGAAAACCAACATTGTGGACTGTGAAAAGTATTATCACCCTAATCATGTCACTTATACAGGGAAGGCATTGATATCACTAACAACTGTTGAAAGCGGGGTAAAATACCTTGCAAACAAATATAATAGCATGCATATTATTAAAAACAAATATAAGCCAACTTCGTGATTACGCGGAATATGGACGTAGTAAATCAGACAGAGTAGTTAAGGTCCGTCTATGCTGAAAACTTATCTATCGGCTAAATAGGATCTTCAATGGTCGAATTTCGAAAAAAGATAAAATTTCAGCTAAATGGGATCTTCAATACTCGAAAAAGATAATTTTTCGGCTAAAAGGGATCCTCAATATTCGACAAAAAGATAAACTATTGACTAAAAAAGATCATTATTAAGCTCGTTTCTTGAAGGGTTCATTAATATTTCTTAACGGAAATTTGAAGCTCTTGACTTGACTTGTTTAGAGTTCAATTGTATTCCACATCATTAATTTCTTTTTTTCTTGAGGGTTCCGCTTAATGTATACTCATAAACTTAACATAAACGTGTACAAGTGATGATGCATGTGTCTTAAACTGTCTTCATAGGTTAATTAAATTTACATCTTTTAGCAGATTTAAATTAACATTTCTTGGCAAAATTTCAAACTCTTGTGTTAAAATGTTTATGACATTTATACTTCATTTAATGTTCTTGCCATCCATTATGTGAAATTCACCTTATTTGGTGTAGTGGTAGAACGTCCGCACGAAGAGCAATAGTTCACGGGTTCGATAACTGGTCTGATCATACTAATGCTTCATAAATAGTCGTGTTGCATTAGACTGATTCGCTGGTGTCAGGATTAATGGGTCCGGTGTAATGGTCACTTATTCAAGACACCAAGCAAACAAACGAATTTAAGATTCGTTCATGTTCTGTGATTACATTTAAAGCTCTCACCTTGAAAGGTTCATTTATATTTCTGAGCATCATCTTAAAGCTACTGTAAGCTCGATCCTCCTCACCTAATTCCAGCCAACCAACTGTGTGCATAGACCAGGTACCAGTGTCCGGCCCTTCTCGGTCGGTTATCTGGTAAAAAATGAAAGCATACCTTCTATCAGACTAGTGACCACATTATCGATGTTTCCGACAGGTACACACACTGTAGATAAATTAACCTTTTCGAATTAGCCACTAGTGTAGCAGAGGCCAAACATGCCCGCTGATCCGAGTTTTAATAGATTATTTTACGAACGTAAATAAGTCACAGAGGATTTCGAAACATTTTTATCAGAAAGTATCTATTTAGATCCGCAGACACATATGTTTGTATGCTAGTAATATTTACTTCAAATGTGGTCTTCCTGGAGTATTGCTAAAGCTGCAATTGTCCTTTTGAGTTCATGGCCATAAATACTTTTCATCTAAATATACCAGTAATTATCCGCGCTTTTCATGCAATTTGGAACACATTTCAATAATATATAATCGTTCAATATACTTACATTTTCGTAAAGTTCAAGGTCGTTCCTTCGAACGTCACGTGACATCGGCATCATCAGTGGATATCCAAGCAAAACAACATCAGATTGCTTGATTTTATCTAAGATTAGAAATACATGTATATGTAATTTGTGTACACAACATGACCGCGATCATTTAAATCTTCAAAACTAATCGTTGTACATGTTTTCACAGACAACAAATATGCAGAGGACGACTTTGAACACGTTGTAGGAAAAATTTAAAAAATCTCGATAAATGAATACATACTTATTGAAAAGAGTTGAAAACCTTGTGGCAAAATGAAAATAATGCTCATTAAAAGTCGTCTGCTGGAGATGCTTGCTTTAAACGGCGTCTGCAGGTGGAAAAGTGTTACGTGAAACGTGGTATTTATGTGGTGTACATACTCTCTTTATTTATTTATAAATTGCACAACATGCCTATCGTTAGTTTAAGACACGTTTTTTTTTTATTTGTTTGATTGGAGTTTTACACCGGTTTTAACATTATTTATTTATATAACGGCGACAGTTTACTTTATTCATGATCCCTGGGTTAACAAATCAGGGTCCAAGTCCACCAACCTTACTTACCACTAAGTAATACTTAAAAGCATATTTTGTTATCTTTGTTTCCCTAACATTTTGTAAAACATGAATGTTGGAATATATTTAAGTAAACGAATAAGTTGACATAAATAGTTACCCGCTACCTGACTGAAATCTTTAGGCCTTTTTTTTAGGGAAACTAAATTGATGAAATAGGTTTTTTAGGTTTTTAAGTATTACTTAGTGCTAAATAAGGTTGGTGGAATTTGACCCAGTACTAGGCTAAGAAATATGCCTTGCCTAATGGAACTCCACCTTGACCGTCGCGCCGCGGCAGGGGATCTAACCCGGGACACCCGGTACAAAATCCCCGACGCTAACCGTTCGACCACGATGGCTTCCTTTAAAACACGTATAACACGCAGCACGTCGAAGCGTAAATTAACCGAATATTCATGAGGTATCGTACAGTGAACACGGACGGAACACATAAAATACTCGACGTGTTCGAGTGATTTCTGTGTATTTGATTAATTCATTTATAAGTGAGTCATTTATACATGTAAATGTTCGGTGTTTATTTTGAAAAAAAAGCAGTGGTAACATCAGATCAAGAAAACAGCTATGTTCGTTTTAAAAGAAGGATTCGATTTTTTCCCGTTCGAGTTTTAACGAATCCATTGTATCTATCCATTTTCGCGGGCAGAAAGTAGTCCGCGTGATGATAATAGTTTGTCCGCCATTATTTCATTTTCATAAAGTAGAAACAGACAATCGCTGCAGCAAATTATATTTTGTTGTTGTTAAATCTGAGTTCTTCTTAAACAAACCCAAAGAAAACCGGAAATTTCAGTTCATTCCATTATGGTGTTGAAGAGTACATTGTATCAAAGGTTCTGTTTTTCACGAATTGTACATTGAATTTATTTTTCTTAAGCGAATATCAGGACATACTGCGCATACTAATAGGCACTTGCCCAACTTGAGCGTATTAAGTAGTTGTTACTATTTATTATACTATATCAACCGTAACCTTTTACTACTTACGCGACATGTTAAAGCCTTCATACTGTGGATGGAACTGCATTTGATCATCAAACATAATTAACATATCATTGGCGGTTCTGTTAAACTCACCAAGTTCTGTCAGAATGGAATCATTTACTGAACTGAAAGTATAACCATATTTTTTGTAAAAGAAAGTAAATCAGCCTGCATATTATCCATTGTCTCTCAGTAATGAATTGTCATCCTTTTCTGCGACTGTACTCCGTGCAATATTGTGGGCACCGGTTGACGAGTATTTGCTATACAACGACTAGTGAATATCTGGAGTATTTGGTTTTCAAGAATGCAATGACACTGAATGTCAAAGTAATTTTTAGCAAGCGGTTCTTGCTACCTACGATAGCGCAAGATTATAATGTGACTTTTGTCTTGCTGTTCCTCTCTATATTACGACATGATGGATACATGAGAGTTTGTCAATCGCGAATGAGTTTGAATATAATACTTAAAGTTCGCAAAGCGAACTATTACAATGGCGTTGGTGCGTTATAATGTTACTTGTTGATCGCATTGCGTGCTGTTGTCAAGTTCAAACAAAAGTTGTGTAACTCGTTTGTGGAGATACTGTAAGCGGTCTTTTTGACGACGTTGCCATGTTCATCCAAAATGTGCGTAACCCATTGGCGGAGAAGTTGTAAGCGGTTTGTTCGACAACGTTGTCATGTTCATACAAAAGTTGCGTAACTCGTTTGCAGAGAAGCTGTACGCTGGTGTGTTCGACACCATTGTCATGTGCATACAAAAGATTGGTAACTCGTTTTCGGAGAAGCTGTTAGCTTTTCTTTTGACAACGATGTCATATTCATACAACAATTGAGTAACTCGTTTACGGAGAAGCTGTATGCGGGTCTTCCGACAACGTTGTCATGTTCATACACAATGTGCGTAACTCGTTTGTGGAGATGCTGTAAGCGGTCTTTTTCGACACCATTGGCATGTATATATCCTGTCCTCTCATCAAAATAGATCCACTTAGGTCAGTCATTTTTTCATCGTATTGTTCGTAATTGAAGGGGTCTGCTTTTACAGCCATACAATAATCTTGAATCTCTTGAACACTTGCCATGTTGAATCCTTGTTCTGAGTCCCTCTACTGAAACGTTTCCACATACGTGTATATATAATTAAAACGTTTAAATCTGTATATCGTGACAGAACCCTAAGCGCAACATCTCATTTCTCTAATCAAACAAACACTTAAGCACATAGTTTAAGCATTGTCTGGTAGTGTTTGAGATGTGATCAAACTGACACTTGTTAACAATTATCTGAGTACAGTTCTGTTGACGATATATAAATAGCTAAATACACAGCTATTTAAAGACTAACAATTAGGAAATGTAGTGGCGAAAATTGAAGATAGAGAAATATCTAAATACATAGATATTTAATGACCAACAATTAGGAAAAACACAGATTTTTAATGACTTAAAGTACACTGGCATGTTCATGCTTCTGAAGAACTATAATATAATCAAATATACTTACATATCAAACTTGTCTACAATGTACTGCGGTAGAAGTAAACTTAGTTTAGCATTATAGTTCGTGTATACGGAATTATCTATGTTAAAGTGGTATTCGTCAGGCCCCATTACACCTAAACATATTATAAAAGTAAAGTAAGGAAATGGTATATATCCGCTATTAAAAGGGCAAGTAAATTCTGGATTACATGTATGTGACACCTTTGTCCTGAATTATGTGACAAATTTGCCTTGAATTATGTTACGACTTTGCCCTGAATTATATGATACAATTGCTCTGAATTATGTCACACTTTTGCCCAGAATCTTTTGACACATTTGTCCTGAATTATGGGACACGTTTCCTCTGTACCATGTGACACTTTCGTCCCGAATGCATGTGCCACCCGAATCCCATCAACTATACACGTGTCATATAACATAATGCCAACTCACGCATATACAGTATGCGTATAAATGCAGGCACTAACAAATGAAGGCACTAGATACAACTAGCCTTCATTTTGAATAGCACTTCGTAATTTACTGGTACGTGTGCACATAAACATAGTGGGAGTATTTAAAGTATGTATACAAAGGTCAAAAGTAACCAGTGATGCTTAGCCCTGTTACGAAATTGCATACAAGCTCTGATCATAGCGGCAGTCCAATATGTCATTAATACAAAGACATGAACATCAGCAAATAATAGCAGACTGATTGATTTAAAGGGCCGTTTCAACATTTCCCGTTATTTCGCGATGGCGGTCAATTCACCGTACTACGTATTTCAAGACATTTTGCAGCAACACGCCTCACATCATTTCATAGGCAACTTGCTACCTTTCGCCAACATGGACTATTTGAGCCGCTCGCAAAAAAAACAACATTATGTCATCTGCGTAATGTATCGAACCAAATTAGCATAAGCATGCCGCGCAGGCTTATCCCGGACAGACACTTTTCGCCTCCTGCAGATTTTCTGTTTCAGGAATCATTACTCTATACCCCCTGCGATAAGCATGCGCAGGCTGATCTTGGTCGATACACTACGCAGAGACAATAATGTTGGTTTTCTGGTAAAACGGCTCATTTAGCTTATCAGAGAAAGGCGAATGACGCTAGCCTTAATGAGATTTGTCAATCATCGGAAATAATCAATGCCAGAACCGGGGTTCTAATTTACCACCCTGGATTGATAGCGCTAGCCGATACCGACCGAGCTATCGCGGCTCAATGTTAAATAAATTAACATATTTACCAAATATCTCAACGGTGTCGGCCCCTGTCCTATTGGCTCGACTCTGCCAGAACCTTGCAATCTCCATTGCTAGTTCGAATCCACGTAATGATGTCACCATTGTTACGTCATCATTGGCATATAGGTACTGACGTAAACTATACGAAATGTCGGCATTTATGTGTATCTCAAACTGTGACATTTGGCCAGCCCATTTTGGAGTCGCTTCAATACCTAAATGAAAGATTGCACAATATACACAGACATTACTTGTTTGATAGAGGTTGCTGCAGAGCGCCTCGGTGGTGAAGTGGTAGAGCTTCTGTCACGGGTTCGATCTCCATCTGCGTCATAACAAAGACTTTCTGAAAAGGTTGTATTGGCTTTCCGTCCTTGGTTCTCAGCCTTCTGTGGTTAGCATTACGACTTGACCGCTAGTTTCAACAGACGACATATGAGAACATTTATTTATTAACTCTATTGTGATAATTTCCACATCTTGCTTGACATTTTAAATGTCGTCTGCATATCAGTTGTATGTGCATATATGCTAAGCAGCTTGATGATGAGGTGAGACGGCACACATCAACAGCCGCTAGGTGTTAAACCAGTACTACTCTATGGCAGCTGCCATGCCGAAGCGACTGTCCTGTTCGCCTTTATTTAAAAGTGAAAAAAACCCCGTGTTAAGCTTCTTACGAAAACCTAGAGTTGTTAACCAACTTTTTAATTAGAATATGTGATTAATTGGGTCCTTAAGACGTTTTAACATGTATTTAGTCATATCACGGCCACCAGTCTGCATATGTGTTCCTACTCATTGGTGGAAGCCTCGTTATGTGATTCAATACGAAAAAAAAATGCAACACCATTGTCTTACCCCTCCCTCCATTTCTACTGACTTAACTCCCATTTTAAATAAATATGAATCATCAAATTAAAGTATCTGACCTGTTGACGCTTGTTCCCAAGGAAACTTAGCTCCATTGGAACCTGCATGTTCTGCGTTTTCCTTTGCTTGCTCCAAAACACGTGTCCTTGAGCTTATCATGCTCCGCCCCATTTTTGGATGAAGCAACATGATTGGTGGCATCATCCACGTGTCCATGTCCCAAAACACGTGACCTGCGTAATCGTTATGCCCACCGCCAGGCATTTCCGGTACTAGTAAACCACCACGTGATAATCCTCCTGAATGGATAGGGTAAACAGTAAAATTTTGTCAGAAATTTAAAAAGTACATATATGTTTGAACGGTTCCTGTCGACATTTTTAGTATCGAGTTATTACATGTTATCAGGTGGTCTAGTGTCATACGTAAGCTGTTGTGAAAACATCATGCACTTTCTGTTCTAACTGTTCGTAGTTCTATCTTTTAGGCTTCAGTATGTATCATTGATATCAGGAATTGACAGAAAGAAGTCTCTGAAATAAAAAGGCAATCTCTAAACATTACATCGTTATCATTAACAATGCCAACATATCTTGTAAAATAAAATACCAGCTAGAAGTTTAATGTGAAGAAATCTCCAACTAGAATGAATTGCAGAAAAGACAAATATTGTTCACCTGTTTTATTATTTTAGTGCTTTCCGCTTTGGATAACGTATTGGGGAAACATGTTATATAAACAAAGGTTTAATTAAACGAAACATTAGTGGTACTAGGTTAAAAGAAAACAGTATATTAAAATGATGGAACTGTTCGTCTATTACACTTGTTTTGCAATGGCTGGTTTTCAATACTGTTTACATAAGGAAACAAAAACTAAAACAATAAATTGAAATATACAGTAATGTGTTGACTCTGCAAACAAATAATTTAAACTTTGTTTTCGAAGCGGAATTCAACGGCTCATAAACTTTAATGAGAAGTCAAGCACTAGCTCTTTAATATGCATAATATGTGTATCATATTTGTATCGCAAACATAACCCTTTGGTACTATGCCAATTATCAAAATATCAAACCAACCTGGAGATAAACCAAAGAACGGATTAAGAGGGTCGTCTTGTGAGGGTAAAGAGCAGAGTATGTTGTACGTGGCAGCAATCACATTCAGAGACATGTCGTGGTTACCATTAATCTCAACACGTCCTTCATTCCATACGTCCTGCCAGGCCTTTGTGTACAAAAAGAATGAAAATAATCAGAGTAATGAAAGTAGTAAAAGTACTTCAACTTGGGGTCATATGTGATAGCAGAGACAAGAGTGTTGTGTAGGTTGTGGCAATAATTTCCTAAAGCATATCACAGTAATACGACCACTCCATACAGTACACAATGCCTTAATTTTAAAATAACCAAAGTACTGAAAGTACGAACACTGGGAACAGATTAATATGGATACCCGTATGTTTAATACGACCTTCAATCCACACAGCCTGAATGGACATAGAAAAGCAGTGTCTTGTGTGTCAGAAACTAGGGCATACAGGTTTACATGGTGTGATGTTTTTTGATGATTGATGTATGCAACTTTTATGTATTGTTCGAGTTGAATGCCGCTTTCAATCATTTTCCAGAAATATTACGTCTTCAATTTTGTTTCCACCGTAAACTATATTTCCCGACATTCCCCACATCAGTATCAGTATATATCACAAAGTTACCCGCATGCAGCTGTCAACCTTTGCTTCCCCATAGACCTTTTTAGCCCATTAGTGGAAGAGGAATGACGGAGAGGAGAAAAGAAAGGGATGTAAACACTCCCGAGCTCAGAGCTATCGCGTTTCTACACCTAGCATGATAGAGAATGATGCCGCATTGTTTATCTAATAGGATTTTTCCCGGTTACTTTGATAACATTTAGAATACTAAATGAAAGGTTCGAACAATGTTGAAAAGGGAGAACTTGCTAAAGTTTAAGAATGTTTAGCAAAGGTTTCTGTACCATCGATTTAGTTAACACGTTCCCAACATACTACCTTTCTGACACTTTGCGAACATTTAGGCTGCGATATGGATACTATCTGTAAATAATAGTAAAGTTATTAAATACAGTTGAAAATTGATCATGGTGAGCATGTTTTCAAATGTGTTCAATTGTCGCCGATTACAAACGCGTCCAAATGAGTATATGCTATAGGGAACGTACTAATTGTAAATACAGAGGGTAGACCAAGACTCGTGTTTGTGTCTTCAAGTACGGTACCTGATTATAATGTACGGTGTTTGAATTTGTACAAAACTGATCATTCCGAAGTCTTCTAAATTTCGGATATTACATTTACGGTTACTACTACTACTACTACTACTACTACTACTACTCCTACTCCTACTACTACTACTACAACAACTTCATATACTATCGTTAATACTTTTTCTACATTATTGACTGTGCGATGTTGTTTTTCAAGGGAACAGCATTTATTCTTACGAATCTATAAATCAATAGTGCCAGCTAAAGAACATCTGCATCTTACATCTATGTGACCGTTTAGCAGACTATCAGGGTCCTTCAAAGCGTTGTTATAACTGTCCAGTGCATCGTTCTTGTGCGTGCTGTGTGAAGCGACAAAAACAAACGTGCGGGATTTTTCTGTTGATTGTAATTCTACGTTCAGAGGAAGTGACGTGTAAAAGACGTACACTTCGTATAATTCGGTCTTGTTCAGCTCTGGGTCCTTTGTCTTGCCATGATAATACCTTTAAATACGAGCAAAAATAAATTGTATTTAATATGTTGCGGCAACTCATTGGGAAATAACGTGTTTAATAACTGAATCAAACATTGAGTTCTTTCTTAATACAAAACATACTTTTTTAATTAAATAGACGGACTACTTTTCCCATTCAATGAACGATTATCACGTATAGTTCCTTTCCTTTTATAGTCTATGTTGAACATATGTTATATGGAGTTCTGCTTTGAGAAAGCAAGGAGACACTATTGAACTGTGGACTGTGTGTAACGAATAATTTTAATCTAGTTATCATCAAAACAAAAAGTCCTTGAAGAACTACGTCGGGAACGTAATCTTGCTAATATAGCGAATGGTTTGGCGTGCTCTCTGTAGTGTGTCAAGGGGTGTGAAACTTTCAGAAAAGATTACATTGAAAAGAAAGCTTGCTTGTTCCTTTGAATGATAACATATTTTTAATTTCGTTAGCTTATCCGGAAGAAAACACTTGCCGAAAGCAAATGCGATCTCAGAGGTCCAGATAAGATATTTAGTTATCTTTCCCCACATTTTCTCTCTTATTGATCAAGCAAACCCTTTGTTGTGCGGAATCTCACTGAGACGATTATTTTGAGCACCCACAACATTGGGTAAGAGGATCAAATAAAGGTGTTGAACATGCAAAACGCCCCTTATCTGTGTGGCATATGTGTAAACAATTGTCTTACATATTGTTAGATACATCAACATGTCCTGGTTTAAGAGCATGAGTAATTTCATGGGTAATCGTATTGAAGTCTGTAGAGATATTCCCTTGGTTGTTGGTTAGCATTACTGAAATGTTTCCTTCATGATCGATCTTTCGTTCCACGGAGACAGTTGTTACTAGCAAGCAAGTATTCACTCTATGTGCAAAGTACGTCACAACAACGTGACATCCGGATTTTTCGATCTTCTGTTGAAACAAACCTGAATGGAATTGAAAAACGAAACTATGGAATTGTCAAGTTGTTCCTGGATAGCGTTTCGTTGAAACTGTACGAACATGCGGTAGCCAATTTGTTTTTTAAAAATCGCTAAACATCATTCGTCATTCGTCATTTGAGAACCCTCATATTTTAAAGTCAATACATATTAACCCGTCAATTTTTGTTTTCAAATTCGTCTTTTAGATAGTAAATTTGTTGAATGTTGGGAAGAGTTAAAGTATTGAAGTCAAATATTTACCTTTATGCATATCCATGGAGTAGGATCTGCGCATGTCATTTTCCTTCGTGACGTCAACACTGACGTAAGCAGGTATCCTTGCTCTACTACTTCTGTCCTTATAGCCGTTGTACAGCCCGTTCATATAGACGGCATCGGAAAGAACGTTTGTGGCTATGTGTCCGTTACCAATTGGAGGGCGAAATCGGACATCATCTGGAAGACTGGTCAAAAGAGAATTTGATGCATTTCTTTTCAATTTAAACTTAGGATAATCTAATAGTATGCATCAGTAAGATATCTTGATACATAACCAGAGCAAATTGTTTGGTCAACGTCATTTTCCTTCGTGACGTCAACACTGACGTAAGCAGGTTACCTGGCTATACTACATCAGTCAACATAGCTGCTGTACAGCCCAGCCCGTTCATATAGACAATATTGGAAATAACGATTCTGGCTATGAGTCCGTTATCGAAATCGGAAATCAGCTGGAAGGCTGATTGTGGACGTCTTATTGTGTCGTGTTGCCATTTTGATGTATCTGACATGGGATTACTCGACGAATTATATCCGATCCGGGCATCTATATCAAACATATCAACAGTGTTAACTCCGGAAACGGTACCTTTGTAGAGCAAATGCAGCTGTAGAGCAAACACCTTAGAGCGACACCTCTAGAATCATACATTTAGAACGACACCTCTGTGGAACGCATCCTCGTTAAACCGAGAGCTGCACTTCTTTGATTTCCGCTGATGTTCATCTGGAGAAGTTGCTCAGTATCATTATGAAGTATATGTGAGCAGCGTTAGTCTTCTGCGACCAATGTAGATGCAGATCAGTAAGATCATGTACGGCGCATTTCTTTTTACAAAAGCAACGGTAAAAACTCGAAAATCTCATTTAATACAGTGTATTTTTCTGTTTTATAACATGGCTTTTCGTATAAACTACCTGAGCAATGTTAGTTTTATAACATCTTTTGAAAAAATAAAACGTTTTATAACATGTATTTCTTTATGGTATGCAATGTACACAAAAATACTTATTAAACAAAAATGTATTGTATATTTAAATATGAAAAAGTTGTGTCACATTGCATTGAATTAAATTCCAAACAAATACTACAATGTACTTACTTGTGTGTTTGTATTAAATAATCCCCCAGTTGAAAATCTGCTGCACACTCTGTTACCATATACATATATAGTAAGAACATAAACAATGACCAAAACAAATACTGTTTAACCATTGTTATAGCAACTTCCTTTCAGTTGTTAATGTCCGATTAGTTTATATGGCGCGTGTAGTTTTCGACGATTTCTTCAGACGAAAATGTTCACTTCAAAATGCCATAGTTGTCAAATCAACTCCTTTACTCAAAACACATTATTTTTTTAATGAGAACCTTAACCTCGTTTTCAATTCCATATGAATATTCATATCAGCAGACTTCACGAAATATATTGAAACTTGTGAATCCGAAAAGCTCATTTTTCATGGAGTGCATTCTTTGTTCGACCAACTATTGCATGTAAATTTGTTGTCAGTCCGAGGGAATGTTTTGTCAGTCAGGACTGAAGGACTGATGCTACTTCCGCACAGACTACGTCCGTTCTTTCAAAGACAGGGCTGAGTTCCGATAAGCAACCAACATTGTGGACTCTGTGTAATGTACCGCCCGGATCAGCCTCAGCATGCCGCTCAGGCTTACCCGGATTGACACTTATCGCCTCCCGTGGATTTTCTGTTACAGGAGTCGTTATGCTATACATATATCTGCCGGAGAAGGAATGTGTCGGCCTAATATAATGCTGGTTTTCTCGCGGGACGGCTCATATATATTCTAGCGAATTTGGTCATAATGAGATTATCGTAACTAGATAACTTAGACGTCCGGAATAGGCAACATTTTGCATGTTTTAAAATGCTTATTTGACCATAAAATGTATACTCTAATAGTTATAGGCTTAGCAAAGGCATGTACTTTCCTCGACAGCGGGATTTGACCAATGTTTGAACTTTGGTACCATACAAAATAAAACAAAAGGCGATCGAATAAAACCCTATGCATCAGTATGTAGACAAATATCTACCCTAAATTCTGGCAAACGATCGGTTCATGAACATCAGACTTAAATACAAAGACAATAACGATGAAATTTGACTGATCAGAGACAAGTCTACAGATATTTTTAAGGAGAGCTGTGATTGGCCGTTTCAGTTTAAGCGACCAATGAAATAACCTGTTATAATAAGGATCAAAGTATACAACAATATCGGAACGAACTTGAATTTGTTAACGTATAGTGGCTATAACCCGTTCACGAAAGTATCTCGTATACCTAGTTTCGAGTACAGTGGCTATAAACCATTCACGAAAGTATGTCGTATACCTAGCTTCGAGTACAGTGGCTATAAACCATTCACGAAAGTATGTCGTATACCTAGTTGCAAGTACATTGGCTATAAACCATTCACGAAAGTATGTCGTATACCTAGTTTCGAGTACAGTGGTTATAAACCATTCACGAAAGTATGTCGTATACCTAGTTTCGAGGACAGTTGTTATAAACCATTCACGAACGTGTGTCGAATACCTAGTTTTGAGAACTGCCTATAAACGATTCACGGGTGTATGTCGTATACCTAGATTCGCGTACAGTGCACCGATTGATGCATGCGCTTGTCCACGGTCAATTAATCACCGCAATACACTTTATTTCCGTTGACTATGAACATTTCCATTCACCAAGATCAGTGTTCAGAACTTTGTAGATACTTTTAAAGATTAAAACATAATTGTTTTGCATTATTTTGTCTTTTCAGATATGAAATGGTTTAATGATTTGACGACACAATACTTGCCTATGTAACACAATAATCTAAGAGTATCATTTTATGAGCCATAAAACACTAGTTTAACGACGATCATTGTCGTGTACACTTCAAGTATACTTGGAGTAAATGTCATTTATTTAATTATCAATTAGAGGTGGTTTGAACATTGAACATTGTTCAGTTGTTATGTGATAAAGCGAATGTCCTTCACGTCAACGGTATGATATGTGTTGTACAATGTAAAGTCATCGTTTACAGTATGTATATTTAACCCTTTCCCACATACAACAAATCTTCAGCGGACGACTTTTAAAACATAGTTGAAAAAACCTGGACAATTCTCACCTTTTGACACAATGTTTTTAAAGTTCGGCTGCTGCTATTGCGGCAACATGCGTCTGCATGAGGGAAAGGGTTAACCAGTTACAGGTTGATATATTCTGAATTGTGACTGCTTTTACAAGGTCTGAGACAAAATAGGTTTTGTGCAACCATGAAGTTGATAAAGAGTTCGAACCGTCGTGGGAAACAGAGTAATGGTTTGTTCTGAAGTTAACAGTTAAAAACCATTGATATAATTTGTAACTACATCGATCAATTTGGCAATGTTGTCAAAGTTCGTCTTTATCAGAAAACAAAGGCTGAAGTGTTGATGTGTTCATTCGTTTAAAAATATTTATTTAAGAATATAAACTATTTCTGACAGTACTCATTTTATTACATTATAATTGAAGTAGTTTCCTCACATGCTACATTGTAGAATTGAATGAATTTTAGCATGTGCTATTAAAGGCGTATGCTACAGTTTATTTCACCAAAATTTTCACAACCTTAGAATTTCTTCATTCTTTGTATTTTGTTAGTACATACAATAACCTGTTGAAATAAGAAAAAAAAAGAAAAAAAGTTACCGATCTGAAAAAATGTTTTTGCCTGTCAATGACATGATCAATTTCATCAAAAGCACAACTATAGGCATTTTGGTTAAACAATTCTATGGTTGGGAAATTTTTGTGAAATAACTGTAGCATACGCCTTTAAGATATTTTTTCACATAACAATATTTAATAGTATGTTATATGTTATGAAGTAGCCACACGTGTTTAACTGTCAAAGTAATAGTTGGATGCATATAAATAATTGATATAGAATGAAAATTATCCATTTGTAATGTTTGTCTTTCTATCTAAAAAGAGTATGCATTCCCGTAAAAGATAATTTGTTATATGTTTTGACACCGTCACAATATTAAGATTTTCGATTAAAGGGGAATTGTCAGAATTTTAACATATCACACATTGCTGATTGTGCACAATAACATCTGCTAACCACTTGACACATATTAAACAAAGAACACGATTTAACGTTATGCATGTGTAGTCTGAGATATTAATACATCGTTCGCCATTGATGCAATAGGACAGGATAATATTCATTTAAAATTCCATTTCAGATGTTTTTGTTGTGTAAATGTATTGTACATGTATACGGTTTGAGGAGTGTTCGGAAAACAACGTAAATAGAAAGGTAGAATTGCGATAGCAAGGCTACCTACCATAGTGATATTAATGACTGCGAACATCATTTCTACCAAATTAAGTAAGCCCTCCCCCCAAACAAAAATACAAACAATTCTAGAATGAATTACGAATGCGAACATGAGCAAAGGAAAAATAAGTACAATAAATTCGACGTATACTAGGTAAACAAATATAAGTACAGGTCTCTGAATGTGTAAATATCGTATTTAGGTGTACTCAATTATAAGGATATCACTACGCCAATATACACACGTGTGTTTACACTGCAACACATGACGCTTTGTAAATTGTAACCCTTTGTGAGCAATATCTCATTTTGTCACAAAGTTTTCTATTCTTTTCTGAAATATTCAGAAAAATGAACCTGAAATATCAACATTTACCCACAAACAGACCCTTTGTGACGCCTCTGCAGCAGACGACTTTTTGAATTATTGTGGAAAAAGAAGAAATTGTGCGGTATATTTATTTTCTACGGAGAATTTACTGCATCAGAAAGGGTGGAATATGTTATCATTGGATAACTCTCTACAAATATACTCATAATATTGGTTGTGGTTGTGCTAGTCTTATTTGTTCCGTCAGTGACCTTTTTCATAATTATTTAAGCCATATTGACTTGTTGAAAGTTACCAGACAGCATAAAAAAGAGCAAATTGAACTTTTAGCTTCAAATGATATCTCATCCTAATGCACTGGGAAATTCCTTAGGAGGTCTTTTTTTCAAAGTTGTGTACAATATATATTATAAACGTAGCTTTTGTTGCTGCTGCAGTAGGAAGGAAGACAATTGCATACACGGAAAATTCTTCTTCCCTTAATCCGCTTGTCAAATTCCAAGACACTTTAATACGGATGTTCCTTGTTTGACCCTCTACAAGATGTACATACGCCGAATTGATTTGTTGAATATCATGGCAGCCAGACGGCATCAAAAAAGTGTGCAAAATGACAAAACTTATTATTTCCTTTTCCTTTCAAGTTTTTTCTGATTTCTGGAAACATTTATATTTTGTTCAAGCCATATTTATTGGTTTAAACAGATAGCTGCCATGCTACATCAGACTATGGATAAAATGAACGTTTATCTTTAAACAAAATCTACTCATAAACTATTGGACCGATATCAACCAAACTTCACCGGAACGATACTTTGGTGGTCGTCTTACAAACTGTTCAAAGTTTTAATAGCGTAACAAAAGTTTCATTTACAGTGTCCTCGCCAGTTCCATTCACGCCCATGATTATGTTGTTTCCGATATTAGTAGTTACACATATGCTACATAGCTATTAGTCAGGTGATCGATTCAGGTCTACGCTTGCCCTCTGTTTTGGAGATGCAAGCATTAACAGATTGTATTCATAGATTGATTACTCTGAATGCATCAGTTGCTTCAATACAGTCAATGCATAGGAAGAAGATATTCTGTCAGAAATGTTCCTGTTGTGATTTCAGTAGAGCTATTGGGTGATGATAATCAAAACAGTATCATGTGGACCGAATGATATATTCTGAGTTAGGATCAATTAATTTTCACAAGACCAACACGAATTTATGATATTGGAAATATTTCATTCTAGTCTGATGTATCATTACTTGTCTGTCATAGTTGGGATTTTTAGATATATAATCTGCATCTCCTCTTAACCGATCACAAGTCTACCTGCAGTACTATGATTTTGTTATTTTAGATGATTCGTCCATCGTTTGTATTGTTTTATAGCAATAGTGTCATATTCAGTACTGAAAGTTCCGAACCTAACACAACAGTCAACTTAGGACTATATTTTGCTAACTGCTATAACAACCAAATTTCTCTTATACGACCAACTGCTATCATTTAAAGTTAACCATCTTTCCGGGAAAGACATACATGTATTTAGAAACAGTGCACTTTATTTATATCAATGCGTACTAATAAGATTGGATTTTATTAAAATATATTTCAAAATTAAAAGTAAGTTTTTGAACGATTTTACATACACACACGTGTTTAAAGGCATACGCGGAATTTGCCAATGCGCATCAATGCTGCGCAACTTTGACGCATGACAGTGAATTCGTAACCTGGTGAACTCATAATCTGTATATTTCGGTGTTCGTACCCTGGTATAAATGAATTCGTAACCTATCGTAAATGTTTATGTAACCTTTGTATTTTTTACATTTATATTGCAGAATTTGTGTTTCCAAATAATTTTTATTATATTTTGATGTAATATAATTCATAGATAATTAGAAAGTTAAAGATTACGGCCATAAAGATTGTGTATGAATGCAATATATATTGCCGAAAATGCCGATGTTTGAATAATGGGGGTAGTGTTGTACAACATCGCTTATATTTTTAAACCCATGGAAACCTATCCCTTTTTTACTCTTTTTACCTCAGTAAGATATGGAGTAATGTTTATAATTCATCTAGTTTGAATTATTAATGGTAATTTTTTTTTTTTTTTACCCTAAAGGTGGAAACAATAGCTCCAAAAGGCGCCCCAAAATTGTGGCCGGTCTGACCTTTTGGCCTCATACATTTATATTGATATATAATTCTGTACAAGTAGTGTTGCTTTTTCAGCTGCACATACATAGAGCACCAAATTGAACAGGAATAGCCCCAGAAAAAACTTGTAAGTATGCATACAAGCCAAATTGTTATTATTTAGACTTCCAAACAAATGCTCGAAAATTTAACTAAAGCTGACTAAATCGTCGTTTTTTGAAAGTACTCTACACAAAATCTGTCTCGGTGACCTATATATATTTGTTCATATTAGTTTTTGCATTTGGGAGAGGAATGCATTGTCAAAATTACAAGAGATTATCAATGGTGTATCTATTTAGTAGCATACCCTTTAATGTGTCTTCATCACCTATGTAAACAAGTAAAGGAAATTATGAAGAAACTGATATTGATTGGTGACATTCAGATTAATTTTGATTCAACCATACAGAGACGCAATTTAATATGGTGTTGAACGATTCATTATATTTGACATGTTTGCTTATCTTATCGTTTGCTGTTCTGACAGGATGCTAGATTGTGTGTCTACGAATAACGCCAGAATAACCCTTAGTTTATGTTACCCACATTTCGCGTATTCATATTTGTTTGTTTTGTTGGGGTTTAACGCCGTTATCAACACTATTTCAGTTATATCACTTATTCATGATCCCTGTGTAAACAAGCAAGTACTAGGCTATAAAATGTGCCACCATTACCACAGCGCCGCAACTGGGGATCGAACCCGGGACGCCTGGTTCCTAATCCCCGACGCTGCCTACTCGACTATGGCGAATTCCTCGAGTGTCCAGAAGATTTTTTTTTGTATGATGTTTGAATGCCGCTTTCAATCCATTATGCCGTTATATCACGGCGTTTCCTGAGTAAGTTACCAGTACTACTGGTCATTGTATCCTTACATCAGCGAGTAAGTCGCAACGCTAACCCCGCAACCATGAACGCCAAGAAGGGAAATACATTTGGAATGACTCGGTGATTAAAACCCGCAACACCCCGTACCTGAAACTAAGATGTAGAATGAAAAAAATACAAATTTTGGATTAATTTCTCCTTCTATTTAAAGATATTTTTCTTATAATTTCGATATTAACTTTAAATAGTTTTGCTTTCGTTTATGGGGTTTGTAAGAATTACTTTAGCTGTCAATCCTACATGTAATTAAATACATCTTTTGATAAGTGGTGGATTCAATATTGCTTTTCGAAGTGATACATGATGTATGTGTATACACTCATAAGAAACCCGTTTAGGCCAATGCAAATAGGATATAAGGAAACACACTAGGCAAAACAACCAAACATGAGTATGAAAAACTTAACATAAAGATAAAAAGTATATGAGAAAATGTAAAGCAGGATCAGTAAGAGCAATTAATATGCAAAAGCAAGTCAAGACGTTATCATGTCTTATTAGAAAAATATTAATTTCCCTTAGGAATTCAAGAAAAGGTTCAGGTTTGACATCCTGAAAGAGCTGACGCCTACTTTGAGCCTTGAACAACCGAGCCAATTGGGATATCTGTATAAAGATGGTGCCAAAAGATATCTTTTTATAAATAGGAACGGTGACAAATCGCTCGTATGTGATTTCATTTTTCCAGTCACACTAGACAGGGTTGAAGCGTTAGCGGTTATTCAACCATATTTATAATGTCCTATTCCCGATATTATCAAGTACATATTTGCTACTATACCACCACTCGGGTGATATAATTAGGTCTTTATTGTGCCTTTTTTTAAGATGCATATTATCGCCTTAGGATTCACTTTTCGCATATGCAATAAAACACCCCGAATTGCGATTGATAGTCGATATCTTTAGCAGACGTATATTCCTCTCAAAGCATACATACATCATGAATAACATGATGTTAAAGTTTGATTCCATACAAATGAACAGCAGAGGACCGAGACTTGCATAGTGCAAATTTGATGGTAAAAACATTGTTTACAACGCATACAAGTATGATAAATACATTGTATGTTGATGGATATTAATTCCTATATCCTGTTTCCTCCACGTGATTTGCTCGTTGCGAATTAACATGTAAATGAGATTCATGTTATTGTACAACGTCCATTACTTATGATCGGGCAGTCCTATTTTTCATACTATAATAAAAAAAAAATGAAAAAAATTAAGGCAAAACATGCTGACCTCGTCATGAGCTGAATCACATAAATCGGTATTGTTTGCTAAAGCCTCAATGCTGCCATTGGCGCTGAAAGCATTGAACAATAGTTCAGCATTGTTGCAAACGTCAGAACTATGTATACACTGTCAAGAAATAGTACACTGACAGGGTAAACAAACCAGACAACAAATATTTTTACGTGGCACATTGATTTTATTCAACTGTGTGTATAAACATGTTGTGGGTTTCCGTCTTAATTTCTTCCTTCACTCTGCTGATTTCCAGCCACTGTTGATAGAAATGACAGATATGGACGCCATTTGTAGACTGTTCGAAGTAATTTCATTTCGACAACCACTTTTATACATGTGACGATCCAAGTATCTAATAAATCTTCTCAGTTTACATTTTTACGCAACTTCTTTGAACTGGTCTTTGATTTACTGGGTCATGTTTGTAGAAGTTAAAAATGCACTTAAAGTTAAGTTACGTCAATTTAAAAAGTACTAGCATGCTGCTACGCAAGTGACTGTCTAAGTCAGACACATGCCAGTTCCATTCGGCTAGCACATACCCCAGTGCTCGGTATATACTAATAATCTGCATACGCCCACATGACTAGGTTCCATAGACAGTACCATTTGATAGATGTATGATCTCAATTCGTTTCGACGGAACGTTTTCAGTTTGCTTTAAAAGTAAAACAGAAATAAGTCTCGTTGGCAGTGTTAACTGAATGCGCTCCGAGTCGCGGTAGCTCATTCGGTATCGAAAACAAGCTGTCAATGTAGGAGTTGTGAGTTCGAACCAAATTCTCGGTCATTTTTTCCGTCTGACGTTTGACAAGTCATTGTTACACTGGTCATCTGGCTTCCACCAATGGGCTTACAGCCTACTTGGAAATACAGCAGCCAGATGATTGTGTGTAGAAGCCAGGAACCACATGGGTAGGTCAACCGCTGGAGGATGACTGTAAATTTGTTTAAAACTGCGTTTTACTCAATAAATACATCCTTATTGAATGCACGGCTGATATAAGGTGGTCGAATGACAAGCTTGTTTTGTTTGTTTAACCAGAGGGTCAAATACCTACGTGGCAACAAGTAACACAAATACAAACATGACATAAAAAAACAACATACAACTAAAAACATGGAAGTAAGCAATTTCTTTTCAATACTAACACATAACAGAGCAATGCGACCTATGGCACTTAAGGATATATACAGGACCGCATATGACGAATTCATGACAAGATGATAACTGTTTAAGGATGTACTGAACTTAAAAGTGGATTTTTCATAATATTTAACTTTTGTTGTAACATTTTTTTGAAAGTTGGATGTATGTTAAATCAAATAAAATGAAAAAAAGGGATGTAGGTGGGCTTTATTTTTTACTAGATCCATTATGAAAGCCTTATGATATGCATTTTTTTGCTATTTGAGCACATGGAAAAAAAAAAGTTTTCATGCAAATTGCCGATATTCGAAAGATGATATGCTAATTGTTTGTCTTCTTGTGGTTTAATCCTCATTCTGAAGTTATTTTATCCATATCTTTAGAAGTTCATGTGATAAGTTGTAGTTAAACCTAAAAGATATATACTATTTTACCCTAATGAGAACACATATTAGTCAGGTGTAAGAACAGACAATTCCAAAACTTTGAAATAAGGAAAAAGCATATTTATATTATTTAACTTGTTCTGAAACTTCTTTAGGTTATTGCAATCACTATCATTTATCATAATTTAAAAAGTAAAGTATATGTCATGGGGCAAAATGTTCTTTTTCTCTTGTCTGAATGGCTAAACAATGTTAAAATATGAATATATATTTATTTATCTTTCAAACATATCTTCAAATCAAATGTCATAAAAGTTTTCCAATATTTTCTACTTTTTTTCAAAGCAATATGATACTATACACGTTCTAGATTAAAATGTATATACATGGACTTTAATATGTTCTTTTGACCAAGTTATATTTCTTAATCAAACATGGAGACTGGACAGCAGCTCACGAAACAGTTGGAGGCTCACGAAAGAATTAAGCCCCCTGTCTCAATCAAATTTAATCCACTTTGTTTTAAATTTTGAAGCATAATAAAAAGGTATAATGACTAAACAGGTTTTAATTTACAACAAAATCAGAAGATTTAATAAGGAAGTAACCCTTTTTTTTTTAAATTTCAACTTCTCAGATCAGTACATCCTTAAGACATTTTGAAATAAAAAGGCTATATATGTCAATACATTATCCGAAGGGAAATTTTAACGAACCGGTGTAGGCATTTATCAAGATTGTTTCCGACAAAGCTTTTACAGGAGCAATTATTTGATAATGGTTTCGAAAGACCAATGTTAACGAAATCAAATGTGTGAACCTTCATGAGCAAGTTGGAGAAACTATCGAGGGTTTTTAAATAACGCCACATCAAAATCATTCTTGAAATGATTAAATAATTGAACCACGTCGACTATGAGATATTTGGAGTCCAAAGAACTTTATATGACCATCATACCATTTGGGGATATTTAAAAGCGGGGACGTCATCAGAGAGATATTGTTTGAAAAAGTCAAGTCTACTTGTCCTTTTCTATTCCACTGATGAAGTATCCATCATCTAACACCCGTCTTAGACGATCCATCCAGACGATTCGTTTGAGTATCAACAACATAGGGTTACATAAGCATTATAGATTATGTAAAACGCCTCTTATCTAGAACTCTGCTTAGGAAATTAATAACACTTTCAGTAACGAGCTGTCTCAATCAGCATTGTTGGCCATTACGTTATGAAAATACACCAGTACTCTTATTACAGGCAACATGAAGTCGCCAAATATTAAACAGGGAAGAGTTTGCCTTAGGAAATTCCGCGCTTTAAAGAATTAAAGCAGTTAAAGAACGCTTTAAACATGCAAAATGGGAACATGCACGCCTGTGACTCTTTCGATCTGACAAAGTAAGCAAAGTACGGTTTTCCAATTTGATGCTGACACAAGACACGTTTCTACATGACCCACGTTTTCAACATAATAGCAAGATTAGTGAATATAAATACATTTAAACCTATGGCATATGAATCGAACAAAGGAAAGTCTACTAAAGGAATAATGGTAACCCTAGATTATTTGATGCGTATGCCTTGGTTATTATTTGTGACAGGACAACACTGCGACTTCTTAAGACTTCTTTTACAACCAGTTACAGTTAGGAACATCATGAAATTGTCAATCTGAGTGGAACGTGATTGAATCGTGAGCGTGATTGGAACGAAGTTGGAACGCTTTAAGAGCGGAACGTAATTTTGCACTCTGAACGAAACCATCATAATGAACGAAAAAGACAATCACATGAATGCTTCGCTCATACAGCGTTATACGGCTTCTTTGCATTTGATAAGGCGTTCATTGTAAGCTTTGTCATAAAAAAGCTTTCAATGGATCGAATTACGGTAAAGAAACTACGAACGAGACATTAGTAGCATTAAAGTACACGTAGTAATCTTTGTGTCGTGTGCTAGTAAAGAAGGGTAGTAGGAAATACAATCTTATCTATCTAATAGGTTTCCTTATTGTATTATCCTATCCATAGAAGAGTTATGCGTCACATGAAAACTAACGTCTGGGAGTCATTCTTCAGAGCACTAGATTAGGGGGAGAAGACAGGTATCTTCCCAACAATATCTCTCTTTTAAGTAACCAAAGCAAAGGGTTTAAGGGTGAAATAAGGAATTTGGAATTTAAAAATGCTCTTCTTATCTCGCGCTCTGATAATGACATTTATACATTTTATAGTCAAATGTAATATTTTAACAACTGATTACTGACATTGACCATTCGCTATAGGCCACCAAGGTCTTTCTTAATCAAATTTTGAGAATTAAGTCATCATAAAGATGTTGTGGAGGAAAATATCTGGCTACTCCCCTCTAACTAGTCCTATGATCTAGAACTATCAATTATTGCTATGTCCAAATTTCTCGTTATTGTTTGTCTTTACCAAACTTTCAGAGGGTTTTGTATTGAGATAAATTCGTTTGCAACTTGTAACTTAATTATACAAAGACAAAAATATACGTCTTGCTTTTGAATAAAAACGGAACGAAACACTTAAGCACATATTGCATTTCGACCCCTTATTTAAAGATACGGGAACGTATTTTAAGCCACGCCCAACATCATGCATCACAAACGACGATTACTACAATACTGATCGTTAAAACTACCCGGTTATCATGCATCACATGGCGTTTGTTTGTGATTCAGAAACCACTTACAACAATAAAGTGTGCCGAACAGATCATATCGTCTTTCGTTCGGTTAAGATACTGAATCTACTTTGCTTATAGTATATGTGAAGTGTTTTATACCTCAAGGTAAACTCGTTTAAATTGACAAAACAAGCTGTTATTTCGGACCGAAAACAATGTTCCAGGTTAACTTTGTTTTCGAATGACTCACAAGCTCCTTAAAAGCTCGACCACTTTCAGAAGAATGATAGATAAAGGATATGCCGTATACAAACAGATTTGCCTGGACATCCGTGCTAAGAAATCAAATGAATACTACTTATAGTAGATACTTGCATCCTTTTATAACTTATAGGCGAATAGTGCAGAGTCAGATCAGAATACGCGGATGCGACTTCCGATCTAGATCAATAATGGTCGCAAATGCGTTATGGTCTGTTACAGAACGCTGTTCAATAAGCATTTCAATCTCACGCGACTCACACATGCCAGGAAACTAAACCATTGTAATAACTAACGTTCTCCACCAAGGGAGTTTAGAACTTTAAAGCCGCCTAACACCTGTGTGAGAGTATGAAAGCAAAATACGAATACAATTATGTGAAACAGCACTAGATCCTCACCGGGGAAGGGTGATTATAACTGAATACTTAGCTTAAATATGCAAATATAACACGTTGATACTTAGGTGTAGACACACATATAACTCCGTCATCACGTAGTTATGTAGGTCACCAGGTGGATGGGTAAAGACATATACCTTCATGTATAGAATATGACATTTGGAATTGATTAGTTTGCATAGTTTTACAATTTGTTTCGTAAGGACAATATGTGTCCTCAGTATCCAAAAAATAAGTACAGTGTAATATTTCAATTAGCATACGCACCAATGTAATCATCTTTACGCATGATTAGTTTTATATAAAAAGGATTACATTTGACCACAACTCTTTAACCCTCATGTATTGGTCATCATAAAAGCTCAAAGAAACTTGTTTCCTCAAAACCGATATTCCTCCATTTTACAAACCGCCTTGGTGGTGTTATGGTAGAGCGTCCGCCACGCGTTCCGAATGTCGCGGTTTCGATCCCCTGCCGGGCTATAACACTTTTTTAAAAAAAAATTAGTAACTGCTTTCCCTTCTAGAACTCAGAGATGTGGGGTTACAATTACGAACGACTGGTGTCAGGATAAATAGATCAGCAAGTCTGGTAACTGATACAGGAAACGCCATGATACCACTGAAAAGATGTTGAAAGCGTCGTTAAAATAAAACAAATCCATTTCACAAAACGAATCCGAAAATCCTTTCGCTTCGTTATGTAACATTTAAAAGCAGAGATATTTCTTCTGACGAGGTGCATAAATGGATTGTAAATTAGCCGTACCACGGAAACATTTGGTCTGTTTATTGATATTGATGATGTCGTTTTAATGGACAATAAGTCCAAATCAAGACAAATAACTGGATTCGAGAATACACAAATATACACTTTAGATGTTATTTACAAAGCAGACGTGATTTATCAGAGCACGCGGTTATTAAAAATTAACGAATGTGGTGTCGAGCTTAATATGCTGACAACTTTCCTGTAGGTACGCACTGTTGGTTCATAGAAGTATCTGTCAATCTTTATCTCTTCCCCACATACGATAGAAATGCAAGCAGACGGGTTTGGAAACATCTTTGAAAAAATATGAAATATCTCTGCAAATAAAAGTATAAAAATAGAATATAATTGAAAACATTGTTACAAAAAGGAGAAATTCATTATGAGCAAGTTCTACTTTTGCAACAATGTTTTCTTAAGGCGTCTGTTATATTGTCAGTCATTTGGTTGATTACAAAAACAAATGATGCAGACGTGCAGAGCTCCTTTTTGCCCCAATTTCGCCTGAAGTTCCTCAAATCAGTAAAGTGCGTCTTGATAAAACATTTTGAGCAATTTCCCCTTTGCCACAACGATTTGCTGCTGAGATAAAGCGTCTGTATGTGAAAGCAGACTAATATGAAGCTATATAATATACTGCCATGGTCTAAAAGTCATAACCAATTCCGCTAGTGGTGGCCATCGGGCGGAATGTGAATACGGCAAGCTGTGCTGGTTAGTCATCAAATGTAAAGTAATGAATAGAATAACTTTTTTGGCAGTAAATATGGAAAGAAAGTCAATTAAAAGTCACTAAAATGTACTAAATTTGGCTAACTGGGTATGTCTACCCAGTAAAATGTGCATAAACGACCAACACTTATATGTTTTTTTTGTACTGGAAAGTGCATTGTTACTCTATTTTTATCACAGAATTAAGATTATAATATTTTAATACAACTTTTGAACAGGTTTAAACCGTTAACTATCTGTTATCTCGAAATTCAGCACCTTTAATAACTCAGTATTCAGTTATTTCACCCACGCATGCGTTTCTAGGTTGTCTCACACCAGTGCTCCACAAAACCGTCTTTCAAAGTATCTGTCTTATTTTCAAGTTGTCAACGAATGGCACTTGTCGCATTGACTTTATCAAACGTCGGAATTATGTTGACCGAGCTCGGGTTCGAACTCAAAATTCCTGGATTGACAGGCTGCGTAGATACCGACTGAGCTACCAGGCTCGGCTGGTTTTCCAAGGGACCATGGGTACGTGAACTGTCGCCGTGATATAACTTCAACTCTATTGTGAACGTCGTAAAAATAAGCTTTCTCGTCACAACTGCCATACTCAGACAATGTTTCTAGATAAGATAACGTGCAACCTCTACTTTCCCTAAACATATCTGCTGTTGTATGTAACTGAAGATAATTACCATCCATCTTTCAGCGTCAAGGAAAGTATCTAGTTTTTTTGCAAACAATTCTTATTCAGGTGAGTCAGCTCGTAACGAACTGTCTCAACTGAAATCATCATCGTTTGACTTTTAGTTATCAAAATAGTCCAAACATTTTATTACATGAGAAATGGAAACGCCCCATTTTGAAACTTGAAACATTCGGCTCTGAAAGAGTTATGTATTTCATAGGTAAATTTTCATCACGCAGTTGCAAATGTGGTATCAGAAGTTAAAATCCGAGTCTGGTGCATTAATGGTAACTTTAAGAATTATGTGTTCAGACAGCTCATGCTAATATGAGTGATTTAACATTCTAAAGTCCTTATTTAACACTTAAACCGCATATGTTTGGTACTCAAAAAAAGAATCATCATGTCCGTTGAGTACACACAATACTGGTTCGTTGAGTCTTTAGGTGGGGGAAACACAAGAATACTCATCCTTATCTAGCCCTGTGTTCAGACCAAGACAATTTAAAGACAATAATTATTTATCCAGAGATTGGTCGGAACAAAAGAAATATTGTGTTCGTGTTCACGTTGTGCATCATATTCATTCTACATCGTAAATGGCTAAATATCGGTTTCACGTATAGTGTCTATAACATAGTTTATATATATATATAATGCATGTACATGTTAAACATCTACGCATTACAGTGTCGTTAATCGAACCTCACATTTTTATTTCACCGAGAACGCGATTTGCTTGTTTTGTTTAGGAATGGACATGTGGCATTTCTCTCTCTACTTCTTTCTGACCACGTTTCTAGTACTTTGCGTTGCATTGTGTTACTATTAATTAAGTTCAACAAGCATGTATGGTTAGCAAAATATTTAATATTTACTTGACACAGACAACACAATAAACATCAAACTTCTTACACTATCTATAAACTACTTAAACACGTCATTTTAGTCTCGTCTACTATTTGGTTGTCGGCAATTTTTTTTTAAACATACATCAAACAAGTTTACAAGTTTATTCAGAGATGCTTATTGGTTTACATTATTTAACAATGTACACACATACACATCAACTATTAACTTACATATATATTTATTAAAAAAGCAGCTAGCATATAAATCCGCTGTAATTCACACAAAACAAATTTCAATCAAATGAAAGTATTATTATTATAAAAACTACAGTTTAAACATTGGATACTTATGCATTGTGTATGGTCAAACCTTGAAAGGCGAAGTATGTAATTTATATAGATATACAAAGGTTTTTCGCAATTCAAAGGATTTAAAGATACACATAAACACATTCTTAATTATATGTTGGTTGTTGTACTGCAATGCTTCGAACGAACAAGAAGGATCCAGATGACGGCGCAGGGCGATCCGAATCACCGCTAATCTTACAGGTTTTAAATTCATTGACGATTTGGGTATTACGCCGTTTTCGATAAATCAGTCAATTCCCGTCGGCTAGTTCACCTATACATTTGTGTTCTTGCTTTCCCACACCAATACTCCTCCGCACACCATACTTTCCAAGAATCTGGTTGATTTTCCCCGTATACTGTCAGCCCATTGGTGGATGACGCTCTTCAAGTTCACCTTTGTCAAACGCTGGAAATAACAGATTGACAGCCCTCGTCGCTACCACAGAACTCCCATGGCTCGGCTATATATATACTTCCAAACGAAGTAATCGAAGGAACAAATTGGCACGTTTCATTCCGATGTAGTGTCTTTTTTTAATATATATAAATGACTTTTCGCCGTGAAATAACTATACAATTCAATCACATTAAACATTACAGATGTTAACTAATCTTATTTAATCATCTCTTACATACAGCAGAAAATACAAAAAAATCGCAGCACGAAATCAAGCACTTTCATCCAGAGGTGAAACGTTCAGACTGGTTGCATGACTGTTATCTAAAAGGAATATTGAAAGCCATACGTTAATCAGTAACATCATCGACTCAAGAATAGTTTCTAAATTGAGATTATTAGAAAAGATTGCAGGCATTTCTACGATTTCCTCTCCTGAAACACATAAGTACAAAATGCACGGATATGGATGATTATAGAAACCATTATCATTATAATACAGCCGGGGTAAATGTTCCCCTGAATTATTGATGCTACTTTCTAACAATTAGTTCTTTGGATGTGCAAATATATCATAAGTTTTCATATATCAAAAACCATACACTGATGCATTTCTGTCTGGCCTTGTGTGCCTGTCAATCAAACTGCCAGAGGAGACCGGACAACAGGTCATGGGAAACGGAATAAGGTTAGATCTGGATGATGTAGTGGTGGAGCGTTTGTGTGGAAGGTCGCATATTTGATCCCCGGTCTGGCCATACCAAATACTTTTAAAAATGATAGCAATGGCGTTTTCTCCTTTGAGCGATGGACCCGCTAGTGTTTATAAATGAACGAGCAGAATAGGGTTTTTTACTCATAAAACAAGGTGATATAACTGAAAATATTGTTGAAATCATCAAACACATATAGGTTGGAAAACATCGTTACGTTGAAGTGTGCGCGATATGAAAACAAAATTCTCAGAAGACGGCTTTGAACAAATCAAGAACAACTATTGCAAATACAAATAAGTATAAATTATAGAAAATATCTGAAATAATTGATGCAAATTTAAAACTCCCCACCTCATTACGACCGATCTTTCCTGCGGTCACAATGACTCCAATTCATATCTGCTGCAGATTCGTTGAAATGAACAGATAAGAGGCGAATATGATTCATACTGTATCTACGAACAGACAAGCTTCACTTTGCAAGTCTCGTCAGAGGTTTTTCTGTCCCCCATACATACAGAGCAGCTATAAATTGATTTATTTCTTGTACACTTTTCATTTGATGCAAACAACAGGAAATAGTGTAATACAACACATTTACATCTGCCTTCTGATAGCATTGCGATAGTAATTCCCGTTCATTAATTCATCCTATTTGAAATAACTGATTGTTGAAAAATGTATAAAACCCCAACAAAACAAGCAATCAAAAGGCTACAAAGACAAATTTATTGTGGACCAACTGGTTTACATTTCAAACTCTGTATGTAGTTTGATTATTTATATTTTAGTTATTTTCATCGATTGTAATCAAACTTTCAGCTTACTTACATTAATCACGTTCGATTTCTGCTTCATGGAGATTTAACCAGTACGTGCCGTTTGTGTGCAAAAGGTCAGACAGCTTATCACGGGACTCGAACCCGGGACTTTGGTACCAGGGGCCGACGCTTTACCTCTGCACCACTTTCTTGTCTTCCATCAGTTTGATTTAATATTAATGTACGTCTTCCAAACATCATATTGTAAATGCAGTTGTATATTTAATAACTGATAACAAATATAATAGGTGGTTACCAATCTGGTCCCCAAAGTAAGTTCATGCTAGATTTACATATTCATAACAGTACGCCGGATATCAGACTACAGTCACGTATACATAACAAGTGAAGTATCTCTATTCATCAAATATGTTTTGTTTTGGTTGTTGTCTTTGGTTTTTATTCCCTTTTAAAGCATTTAGGTTAAAACACTGCGATATATTTGAGTCGTCCCGCTAGAAACCAATACAATGGCTTCTGCTTAATGTATCGATCCGGATCAGCCTGCGCAGTCCGCACAGGTTAATCCGGACCGATACATTCCGTCTCAGAGGGATAGAGGTATACAGTAATGGTTCCTGAAGCAGGAAATCCACAGGAGGTGAAAAGTCTGTTCGGTTTAGCCTGCGCGGCATGCTTAAGCGGATCCGAGTCGATACTATACGCAGAATCCACAATGTTGGGTTTTAATCGAGACGGTTCATTGATAGGTGAAGACCAGTACACCGTCATAAGGTTATCCTACATGACAGCAGCGACTTGGAACATCATCCTTTTCACGGTACATAATAATTAACCATTTCCTACATAAAACAAAATGCAGCAGACAACTTTGAAAACAAACTTGAAATAAATGGAAACTCCCTTTAAATGAAAGTACAATAATTGTATCGAATTGAAAACATGGTGACAAAAGGGGAATTGCCCGTTTTGTACAGTTTCTTCTTTTGTCGACATTTTTTCAAAAAGCCGTCTGCCCAAGAGGCATCAGAAAGCGCATATATGTTGGAAAGGGTTAACGCAATCGACTCTACCATGCGAGTATGATGGTAGGAAACCATGTTGGCAAAGTGGTTCACGTCGGACGTATGTTGATAGACAAATTGGTCTACCTTTGACAATTGATATGTTTTTCTTTATTTCTTTTTCGTTTTATTTCGGTTTATTTAACCCTACCTTAGACTGTACAGCCATTTTGCGAGGTGCGTTTATTTCGTACACAATTTATCCTGTTATTGATATTGATGGTATATCCCTGTGATCAGACAATTCGCATGCAGCAATTTATGCCAATGCATCACTGAAACTCATTTTCGATGAAAAGATTCATTTCGACTGAGGTTCAAACAGACAGGATTATTGACATAACTCTTTTGGGAAAAGTTAAATAAGAAATATTGTTAACATTAAAAATATCCCCCACATACAACAAATATGAAGCAAACGACTTTGAAAACAATCTCTAAAAATAAAAGGATACTTTCACACTTGAAGTGAAAACATTATAGCACAAGAGGAAATTGAAATTGACTTGTTCTTCTTACCGCAATGTCTTTTCAGAAGTCGTCTTTTACAACGTTAAAAATCGTTTGTGTGTGAATTAAGACAGGAGGACATTTTATAAACTTTTTAATTGAAAATATAATTTAAATTTTGAGAAATATTTTGTAAACACGTATTTTTTTAATGTTCTATAAATTTAACTGCTGCACAGTCGTCAAGTGAACAATTATAAGTTGAATACAAGTTGAATAGTAAAGCTAGATGCGCTTTCATATTATAAGTGTACGCGAAAACTTTGAAAACTAGATAGGATTTCAGTTGTACGTTAATGGTCGTTTAAGTTTTATTTTTTCATAACTGGTAACACTAATAGTATCTAGTTAACAAGTTAGTATGTGACATAATAAGTGGTTCACTAGATAAGATTTCCGTTGTACGTTAATGGTCGTATAAGTTTTGTTTTTTCATAACTGGCCATATAAAATAAATCTGTAGTAGACACATGTTTAAACATTTAAACATATGGAAACTTTAAATGAAAGAACATTAAATGAATGAAGTTTAAGATAATGTGGCAAGGAACGAAAGTATTCGTTATGAGCAATTTCTCCTTTTAAAAGAGTGTTGTCAACGGTCGGCTGCAGCAGTTTCGTCAGAGAGCGTCTGTAAAAGAGAAAATATTAAACATCAATTTAACCCCCCTTTCCCACTTACAGACTCTTTCTTGCGCCTTTGCAGCGGACGACTTTTTTCATAAAATGTCTTTTATTTTTACCTAGCTTATTTCAAAGTTGTGCGTGGGAAATGGTTAATTTATGGATTCAGCTCACAGCGTCCTGTATCTGTTCTGTAAATCTGAACACATCAAGTTATATTGCCTGACACAATTTGTGACAGTGATGAATTTAGGCTTTGGCGAAACTTTATATGCACGGACTCGAAAGAGTCTTAACCCTTCTAGAGCTGATTTTATTTTTAAAATGGACTTGTTCAGCAAAGCTTTTGGCAGAGTCCGTAACCAATTTCATGAATATCAAGATAAGTATTTTGAGTTAAGCAGATGTATACGTCGGTTTCCCTGAATCTTTACTGCTGATACTGACTAATTAAAATCGGATCAAACGGCTAAAATGTTAGTTAATGAGCAAAACAATACGTATGCAGCAGACGGCTACTCTCTAAATATGAAAGTATAATTACTGACAATTATTCGTTATGATAAATTTCGTCTTTTACCAAAATTTATTCAAAAGCCGTCCACTGCAGAGACGTCGGAAAATGTATATATACGGGAAAGGGTTAAACCAAGTCACGTCTCGTTTAAAATTTTAAAATAGCATTCGACTTTTAAATTTAAATAGGACCCTATGCATATAAACAGGAACGTGCTCCTCCAAAAATAAATATATACCCTATGCATAAATAGTTATGCATAGGGTCATATTTATTTTTAAAGGAGCACGTCTCTGTGGTAAGATGTAAGCCATCATTTCAACATAATTTCTTAATATGGACTTTAGGCTAGAGTATATAGATGTTTGTATCGAATATTATGTAAAAGTTATTTACAAACCATAAACTTGGCTCACCTTTTGAACGCTCTTTGACAAAGTTATCCTTTGATTAATTCTGAAACAACTTTAATATTTTTCTTAAAAGCACATGGGTGAACCATCCAATGGTCCAAATGTAGCTATGTAATGTATAAATATACGTATATTTTTGATCGTTTGATCTGACAGGGGGTCGAACTTGCTTCCTCCCATATCCCAGGCGGACGCTCATCACCCAAGAAGTAGGAATCCGCTGAGGTCGAGTGGTTAGCGTCGGGGATTTCGAAACAGGGTGTCCCTGGTTCGATCCACAGTCGCGGCAATTCGGTCATGGTGGAGTGACCTTGGCAAGGCACATTTTCTAGCCTAGTACTGGTTTGTTAACCCAGGGATCATGAATAATTCAATTAATTGCACGCTAAATGACCTTAGCTGTCGATGCGCCATAAAACAATATATACATACATACCCCAAGAAGTAAAAGTACATGAACAAGATATATGTTTATGAATTGCATGTGCATTATTATAATTTGTTATGTGAGCTATGTCCTTTTAAAAACAATCCGTATAGATGTACCTGCAAATCATTGCGTTAGCTGCATGGATTGTTTGCTATTCAATTGCTATTATTAGCACGCTTTGTGTGAACAAAGTAGTTATTTTTCTCATATGCAGATCATAATATTGAACTACTTCTCTATCGTTTTTCACAAAGTCGACGCTTCCGTGTTGAAAATAGGATCACTCCATGTTTCGTCCAACAGTGAATTTGGTAAAGTGCAAACAATGAATCTTTCAAGCGAGACAACACGTTACGAGCTGTCTCAGCTGAATGTGCTTCCAAAAGCATTTAATTTACTTTGGTAGCGAAATGGTAAAAAATAGATACACAAAAAGTTAAACAAATATATTCTAAAAAATTGCTTACGCACAAACAGCAAGGAAGGCAGACGGTGTGTGATTACTTAAAACATGATAGATCCACCTTAGCGTACGGATAAAGGCGAAAGGCCGTGTTAATAGGCGGCTCATGGGATTCCCCGTTCTTCACCTGTTACTATTTTAACACTGGTGGATATCAGAAAAAAACGGTGCATATCGCAAGGGTTTTATTCTGAATATGCACGGAACACTTAGGTAGATCTACCATTCTAGCCAAAACAATACAACCACGGGCATGGTTGTTATTTGAATAATTTGTCACAGTTGTAAATATCAAGTATATAACAATAGAACAAACAGTGTTATAAGATTAAAATAAATATTTCACATGTCATTTCTAAATTTAATACATTTTAACAATATCAATCGCTAAGCATTTGAGCTAGCCCGCGAAAAAACATAATGGCTTCTGCGTAATATGTCGATCCAGATCAACCAGATCAACCTGCGCTGCCCGCACTGAGAGATCCGGGCCGACACATTCCGTCCCAGGGGAATGAGGTATGGAGAAACGATTCCTGAAACGGAAATCCGGGTAAGCCTGTGCGGCATGTTTAGGCAGATCAAGATCGATACTTCACGTAAAATCCACAATGTTGGTTTTCTCACGGGTTGATTTATTCCATAAATTTCCGAATTACAAATTCGGATGTTTCTCTTTCGTTTCAAAGGTTTATAAAATGTCTGACGTGATCTAAAAATTGCTGTATTTCAGATAAAGTGACTGACCACGTTACAACACTGATAACATATTGATTTTTCTTCCATCATACAGTCTTGTGATTATTTCAGTGCGATAATCAGACGAGAGTTTGGACGTATATATAGCTATAGCCTAGATATAATCAAAGGTAAGTATTTCAATATTAGATCCTGTTACATATATCGACACGTTTACAACAGCCGAGTTTTTAACGTCTATGCAGTATTAGTAAATCTCTATATGTGAAATATGTGAATTAA
>JAUELF010054827.1:17204-27588 GCA_031471495.1 Clinocardium nuttallii
GAATCGTCTAAATGAGACAATTCTTTTGAGTACCCACAATCTAGGGTTTGGTTGGATAATAAGATAGATACTGTGGAAAACAGAGCTGTAAACCCCTCCTTATCTGGACCTTATTAAACCGTTAATCCCCTTAAAACCCAACTGGTAAAAGGAAGCTGGAAATTTGACCCAGACAGATTAATTGTATGTGGGAAAGGGTTAACAACTTTTAGAAGCGGAATAGAACATGTTTATTGAGTTGCAACATACATCATACACAGCCTATTTATAAATTTATAAGAATAAATATTGAGGAAAAGAGGAAAGAAGGAGCACATAGTTTCTTTTTGTCTAATTTACTTCATCCTTAGCAACATACAGACACTTTCTGACACGTCTGCAGCAGACAACTTTTGAAAATATTGTGACAAAAGGAGAAATTGCTTATAATCAGCAATATAATGATTTGAACCATTATTTTCTGCCCTAAATATACAAATTGTTTCTTTCATTTATAGAGAGTCTCCACATTATTTGTCCAGATGAAAGTCGCCTGTAGCATGCAGATCAGCTACAGATTTCTTTCTTCCTTTTCCCACAAAGTTCTTAACACAATTTCATAATATAACTTTCATGTATAGAAATTTTCAAAATGTGCCATTATGTTTTTAATGTTGTTTGCTGCAGATATGAGCCGGCTGGCGTGAAAACCAACGTTGTGGACTCTGCTCAGCCTAAACATACCATGCAGGCTTACCAGGGTAGACACTTTTCGCCTCCTGTGGATTTTCTGTTTCAGGAATTATTTCTCTATACCTCTTTCCCTCGGAGACAGAATGTGTCGACCTGGTTGATACATTACGCAGATGCCATATTGTTGGTTTTCTCGCAGGACGGCTCATATGTTGTTTGTTGGAATAATTTATATATTTTGTCTCTAACTTTCATTAATTTGCCATGCCATGAGGTCACAGGTTCGATCCCCGGCCATGTCATAACATAATAGCTACCCTCCTTTTCACTCAGGGTAGTTGGGTTAGCATAACGACTGACGGGCTGGTGTCAGGATATAAATGTACCAGTAGTATGGGTAACTTACCCTACAAATGCTGTGATATAACTGAATAATTGTTGAAAGCGGCATGAAACACTAAACAATCAACTTTTCATTTTGAATTTGGAAGAAAATGCATGTGGAGTAAAAAATATAGGTTAACAGGGAGTATAATGTTTAATACTTCAGTATGATTGATGTCTGTAAAAAACCCTAATACAAACATTTCTGATCCAAATTTTAATGTTTTGAAGGACACAAAAAACCATGCATTTATGTAATATTTTTGTCTGCGGCTGTCAACCATAATTAGACGCATTGACTGAGGCTTTTGACATTAATTGAAAAAACTATTTGTTTCAGTCATGTTCATTATTAACAGGTTGAGTAACAAACAGACCGATGTATCCTTATTTGGACAAATTAGATTTGAAGATTGACAAAGCTTCAGTTGAAGCAATTCTAATGCACATTTAACCATTTCTCACATGCAGATATGCACATTTAACCATTTCTCACATGCAGATACGCACATTTAACCATTTCTCACATGCAGATACGCACATTTAACCATTTCTCACATGCAGATACGCCTTTTTATATTTCTATGACAAGCTGACTTTTGAAAACATATTTGGGAAGAATTTGCTCATACTTTATTCTATACATGTATTTTCATGTATATAGATGTTTATCATATTTTCCACAGAATATTTCCTATGCAGGTTTAGACATTTGAGATGCTTTAGGCGGAAATTAACAGACTAATAATGTAAAGGCGCAGACAAACATTCTCATAATGCACAGTCTCATCTAAGACTCGATCCTCTGTCTGATGTCTCTCTCTCTCTCTCTCTCTCTCCCTCTCTCTCTCTCTCTCTCTCTCTCTCTCTCTCTCTCTCTCTATGCCTTCAATAATATTTATCATTTCTAGGTCCATTTTGATAAGTTCTCAATCATTTAGATTTACCACATTCTAAAACAAAAATGTCTAATTGTTTAAATTTTAACAGGACTGGCAGTTCATTATTTATTATTTTTTACGACTGCTTTTAAATTTTGAACACACATATGTGATGTTTGATTTTAGCTTCATATATTTTTTTTTTAATAATCATTAATATATGTTAAATATTTCCTAAAATTTTATTTTATACAAAAACAAATGAAGTATCTCTGTCTCTGTCTGTTTGTCTCTCCTCCTCTGTCTGTATGTCTGTCTCTGTCTGTCTGTCTGTATGTCTCTCTGTCTGTCTCTCTATCTGGCTGCCTCCTCTCTGTGTGGTTCTTTCTGTCTGTCTGTATGTCTTTCTCTCTCTCTTTCTCTCTCTTTATATAAGTATCTCTATCTCTCTCTCTCTCTCTTTATAAATAATTCATGACAGGAAAGTATTCCTAGTTTAAACCCTTTCTCTGACACACAAAGTTTTTTAACCCTTTCCCTCATATAGTCGCTTTCTGACACCTCAGCAGCAGACTGCTTTCTGAAAACATAGTGGCAAAAGAAGAAATTGAACAAAACGTGCAATTTCTCCTTTTGACACCATGTTTTCCACTTTTTGTCATAGGTTATCAATTCAATTATAGGGTTTTTCCATTTTTTGACAAAATATGTTTAAAGTCGTCTGCTGCAGAATTGTTGTATGAGGGAAAGGGTTAAACACTCCTGCAGATTACATATTTTGAAAACATTGTGTAAATACATGAAATTCCTCAAGATGTGCAATTTTTCTTTTTCTCATAATGTTTTCAATTCTCTATCAAATTTGTTTTCAATTCAATACATTGTTTTCCTTAGATAATTTCAAGTAGTCAACTGTAAAAATATGATATCCTTTTATATAGCAGATGTTTTTTATTTGCCCTAACCTTGTGTCAGAAGAAATGACTCCTGTGACAAATTGACACTTACATGTTATCTTTAATCTTTGGAGTCTAATATATAAGGAGAAATTTCAATCCAAGTTAATGGCTGTTACTCATAATACACCCTTATCCATCTGGAATTAAAAGTGATGTTCGTGTAGTAAAACATTGTGGGAAAAAAAGAAATTACTCATGTAACATGTATACAAACTCATTTTTCTACAATTTGTCAGTTTTAATTTTAACTTTATCATGTCAATAAAATGAAAAAGAGTTTGGTTGAATTAAATCTTGTTTTGTAAATGTTTTACAATAGCAAGTGTAATTAACCTTTTGACACACCTGCAGCAGACTTTTGCTATCTCACCTTTTGTTTACAATGCTTAAATAAAAGTGGTATACTGAGGCATTATAATTATAACATATGATAAGAAATTATAACTTATCAGGGGAAATCATATTGTAAAAAGGCTTAAACTCTACTTATATGTAAAAAGCTTATAAATTAGGTTCAAGATGAAATACCAGTATTAAATTGCGAAATGAATAAAAGTTGTTATTTAGTACTTAGTTTGCTTATAGACTCTTCATTGTTACATTAACACATTACAGTATATGATATGATTTATTCTAAAGAGTTTAACCCTTTCCTACATATTCTTTTTTACAGGTTACGACTCTGAAAATATCTTGACAACAATTTAAAAGATCTCTTTAAATGAAAGTTATACTGAAAAGGGTTGTCTGAGCACTGAAGAAAAAGGAGGAAAAGGTTTTAAAAAGCCTTTAATCTCTTGCAAATTCATCGAAATGTCTTTGAATGTGTGAAAGAACTTAAACAATCTAAAGGAAAGTTGAGTAATGTCATCTTGATCTGATTTTTTAAATTTCAACATGTTCTTGACATATTAATCTGAAACATTAAAAAAAATATTAACTACCAAATGAGTTATGCATTACAGTATTACCACTGCGAAAAATGACCATTCCTGACCATGGTTTATATTTACCATGTACAAACCAAAGACAATGGTTGGAAATGCATGAGCCTGGTTTGACTGATGGTCAACCATGGTTTAACAATCATTGGCAACCGACTGACCATGGTTGACCATGAAGGTGATTGCAATCTGACCATGGTTGAAACATTGTGGCCATGGTTGACCATGATCAAATATATGCATTATGCATAATGTTCAACATTGGTTACAAACAGTCTTTTTGTGTTATTTTATTTTACATTCAATGTTGACAAAGGAAAACCATGTTATAATCGGAGTGAATAACAAAAGCATAGCAAATATAATATATAGCTAGACTTTGATTTTTTACTTTACATCAGTATGAAACCTTACTATAGGGTGTTTTGGTTCAGTTCCCCTTCTTTTTTATTGTCATTGTATATTATGTTGAAATAATTCCTTCATTTTCAAGCATTGATTCAAGTCTAAACCTTTTTAAGACAGACAAATAAAAGCAATATACTGTTTTCATTTGAAGACACATTTTCTTAGTGCATTAGGATGTTGACTTACAAACATCTCATTTTCAAGCCAAATAAAACAGTTTATCTATTAAACGTATTTTGTAAGACTCTTCTGGCCAGAAAATGACATTGGTTTACCATTACATAACCATGCCTGTGTACGAACATTTTAAATACTTGCAGTGCTTTGCTATATATACACCAAAAGCTCTTACTAATCATGATAAATTAAAATCGTGAGAATCACAAATATGTATAATTAAATGTTTTTGTTTTTAAACAATCTCTCAATTGTAGTTTTAAAAAGAAAGGTCAAAGCAGTGTTTAAATATTTCGAATTAAGCAAATTACTTTTTAAAAATTATTTAAATCTGACTGGTTAGACTTTCAGTACTTTGATCTAAGCATTTTCAGTACTTTGATCTAAGCTTTCAGATGACCAAGATAAATTTAACTGCTAGAATCTTTTTTTCCAATATAAATACACATAATGAATTAGGGTAAAGGTTTATAATCTTTTCACATAAATGATTAAAAGGAAATATTAATCTTCTGGTTATGCTACGCTACATTGCATACATTTAAAAGTATCCTATATGGCTAAAAACAAATTGTCATGTGTTTTCGAGAGGCTTCAAGCATAATCATACAGGAATTCTAAATCTAAAACATACATGCATTCATATTTTCAAAAAGAAAACTACTGATGTCACTCATAATAGCAAATTACTGAAGTACACAGCATTTATTATGTGTTCCTTTCAACTGATTGTATTCTGTACTGATAATTATTCTGCTTATTTTCTGCTCAGATATTCATGGCTTATTTATTTAAATATCTAATTAAAGTATGTACAGATTTTCTGTATTCTAGTCTGTTTACAGAATCTGGTTCCAGCCTCTACCCAGACTTATTCGTACAGCTGGTCTACAACATGTTGACCATGGTTTTGTACCAATGTTTACCATGACTAATATGATCATTGCTGTGGTTAACCATTTCCATTGAGGTTTGTATTAACCACAATTAACCATTTTCAACCTTCCAACCAGAGAAACTTTAACCATGATTAACCATTTTCACCCATGGTTAACCATTTCCAACCAGGGTTATATTAACCATGGTTAACTATTTCCAACTAGGGTTATATTAACCACGATTAACCATTTTCAACCTTCCAACCAGGGTTACTTTAACCTAGAATAACCATTTCTTACCAAGGTTATTTTAACCATGGTTAACCATTTCCAACCAGGGTTGTAATAACTATGGTTAACCATTTCCAACCTGAGGGTTGTAGTAACCATGGTTAACCATTTCCATCCAGGGTTATTTCAACCATGGTTAACCATTAACATCCAGGGTTAGTTTAACCATGGTTAACCATTTCCAACCAGGGTTGGCTATGGTGCGAAGTGTTGTATGTTAAGAGCCTGGTCATCGCAACACTTCCATACATAAAGTCACATCTACAGCAGAGGTCCGAAACATTTCTGCATAATAGAAATTGCTCAATGCCTCCTTGATTTTCAACTTTGTTCATTGAATGTACTTTATTTGATAGAAAGTTTCTATACTATTGCCTCAATGTGTTTAAAGTCATCTGCTGCAGTTTTGTTGCATGTGGGAAAGGGTTAAGTATTATTATCTAGAAAATTTAAATGATTAATTTGATACAGTGTTGAAGACACAGTGGGCGAAAGAAGAAATTCCTTTTAATAAGCAATACCTCCTTTCACAACATAATTCTGCTTTGTTTTGAAACTTTTTAATGAGCAATTTCTCCTTTCACCACAATATTCTGCTTTAGAGTTTTGTTAAAAGTCGTCTGTTATCAGGGAAAGTGTTAAAAAATATCAATGGCAGTCAAGAAGCTAAGGTTTCTCACCTCGTTCAGTAAAAGTTGTCATAAAATTATAATTTCAATTTTCAGCAGAGATGTTTGAGTGTTTGAACAATACATGGGCCTGTTGGTAAAGATCTTAAGCTGCTGATAAGGTGTCGTAAATAAAGTGAAAGTTATGATCCATCATTAAAAGTCAATATTAACACCATCTTGTGAGTACTTGAGTGTCAGCCTCACTTTTGTCAACATAATTGAATCAGTTATTCTCCGTTAGATGGTATATAATATGCATTGTCGAAGCTCATCACAAGATCATGCAGCAATTTACGTAGTAGAACAAAAATAATATATAGTTTATTTAGTTTTTCATGATACTGATCTATATTTAAACCTTTTCTTTGATGAAGTCTTTGCAGCAGACAACTTAAATGAAAACATAGTGGCAAAAGTAGAAATTACACATAATTAGCATTTTCTCATTTTGCCACAATGTTTTCAACTCTATTCAATAATTATACTTTCATTTATAAAAATGCCCAGATATTTTTTAACTTGCCTGCTGCATCTTTGTTGTATGTGGGAAAGAGTAATGGTATCTCTGATGTACTTACATTAAGTTGTCTGCTTTAACCCTTTCCTCATGTAAACGCTTTCTAACGCCTCTGCAGCAGGCGACTTTTTAAAAACATAGTGACAAAAGAAGAAATTGCACAAAACATGCAATTTCTCCTTTTGCCACAATGTTTTACAATTATAGTCATAGGTTATAAATCCATTTAATTACAGATATTTTCTATTTTTTGACAAAATCTGTCCAAAGTCGTCTGCTGCAGAATTATTATATGAGGGATAGGTTATAAATGCAATAATGAACGAACATTTTCTAACATCTAAACATTTGGAGATATAAATTTGAAGCAATGTCTTCAAAAATGCTCGGTATCAGTTCAGACTTTTTAGATATGCTTTTCAATTTATTGCAATATTTCTGATTGCACACATCGATACTTTGCACGGAAATTATTGGAAATCAATATACCACCATCTTGCTTACTTCTGAGTGTCATTGTGTAACACATTTGTCAATATAATTGAAACACTCCCCGATCGTCCATATAAAATGTTGGTGTCAAGTCAACTTGAACTATTCTGCAGCTGAGCTCTTGAATTTATTGTCAGAACTGGTTAACCCTTTCCCTCATATAGATGCTTTCTGACGCCTCTGCAGCAGGTAGCTTTTTGAAAACATGGCGACAACAGAAGAAATTGCTCAAAAAAGGCAATTTCTCCTTTTCGTCACCATGTTTTCACCTCAATTCAATTATTGTACATTTATTTAAAGGGAGTTTCCAATTATTATTTTTTCAAAGTAGTCTGCTGCAGAATTGTCGTATGAGGGAAAGGGTTAAATGGTTTCCCTGATGTAGTTTTGCTAGGATTTTTCTTGCTTCATTTGTTTACTGCAAAAGAGTAAACCTCACATATTATATGCAAATTAGTTAACCCTTTCCCTCATAGACAATTCTGCAGCAGGCGACTTTAAACAATTTTTGTGAAAATAGAAAAACTCTAGAATTGAATATGTTTTGTTTTCAAAAAGTTGTCTGCTGCAAAGGATTCAGGAAGTGTCTATATGAGGGAAACTCGGGTAAACCCTTTCCCACAAATGACATTTCTGCAAAAGAATCTCGGCAAACAAAGAAAAATTATCTCAAAAAATGAAATATAATTGGAAAAATTTATGACAAAAAGAGAAATTGCTCATCATGCTGCAAATTGGTCAAATAACTCCTTCATGATGAAAATGGTTAAAATTAAGATAGAATTTAGCTGCAAAAAACATACTTGAACATTTCTTCTTCAGACCTCTCAAGAAGGTGAAAACATAAAAAAAAAGAATAGATCTACAAAACCTTCAAAGTCACTTTTGGGGGGTCTTATAAGCTTATGTTTCTGTTAGATATAATAGTCACTTTAAAAAGAATATGAATTACAAAATACAGTTACAGTAGTGAGTTGGAAAGGTATATATGAACATTTCTTTTCTACAGAAGGCACTGTTTCCCACATACAACAAATCTCTAGCAAACAACTTAAAAACATCAGAAAGCCACTTTTAAATGATAAAAAATGTTATTCAAAAAAGTTGAAAAAGTTTTGGCATAAGGATTAATTTGCCCTGATTATGATTATGAGCACTTTCTTCTTAATTTTCAACAATGTTTCAAAAAAAAGTTGAAGTGCTTTTGCAAGTGGGAAAGGGATAAATGTTTCAAAAAAGCAAAAACATGGTTATAACACCAGAGGTATTATTCTGTTAACTTTTCCCCACATGTAGACTCATTTTGAATCATCTGCAGCAGAAGACTTTTGAAAACTTTGTGAAATTAGCAATTTCTACCTTTGCCACAAAGTTTTCAACTTTTTCCAGTAATAATACCTACAATTATAGAGATTTTCCATATTTTTTAGTAGGACATTTTTAAGTCCTCCTGCAGATTTGTTGTATCAGGGAAAGGGTTAAGATATAATACAACCTCAGAGTCTCACTTTTTGCCCTAGCAAGCGTTATTCTAAAAGTTGAGTTATTTAAGTTTAGTTTTACAGCAATTTGCATGAAGCTGGTGGCTTTGATGTAAAAGATGAGAAGGTTTCAGATTCAAACAAGTTAACACTATATCTCAAGGCAATATTTGCAACTTCATTGTGCAGATAGAGGGATTATCTTGATTGGTTGGGTATCTGATTTGGAGGAGGATTTTCATTGGCTGAAAGATTACAGGGGCCGATGCATTTAGCTTGATCAATAAACGTAGTATTTTAACCACGCTTAAGCTATACTCTGTCCTACGATATCAGTTTAACTTGAAATTTATACATTTAAGTTTTAAAATCGAAGTTTGCAGTGTTGTGAATACAATTTTGATGTTTCGTTTTTTATACAATTGAAATTAAAGATAGCAGACATTGGATTGAATTGATGGACTCTATTATTGTTCTAAAACAGTGGATAAGTCAAACACAGACGGTGGATTATTTAAATATTAAATGAGAAAACCAGGTATCTATTTTACAGTGAATAATTTAGTAGCGTTTGTGATTACCAGCAGCTTCAGTATAGTAGATGAGTAGATAAAGGAAGTAGAAAGGATTGTCTTTCTTGCAATTATCTGCATGCTCATCTGTTTACCTGATGTGATGGTTGTGTTTAAGTGGTTTGCTTTGAAGATTTGTCGCAGAAGTAAAACAAATCTGCAGAAGACAACTTTGAAAAATATTTCAGGAAAAACATTAAAACACCATGAATGAAAGAACAATTCTTAAACATTGTGGCAAAAGGAGATATTGGTCATAATCAGTATATGGGAAAAGGTTAAACTTAGAACTGGGTTGAAAACACTTTGGGAAAAGGAGAGAAATTTCAAATATATATTTACTCATGAATCTCCTACAAGGATTGTCAGCTGCATCTATCATATAAATGCTCTTTACATTAAGCTGTGAAGTAAGCATAGGTTTTGAAAGCATTTTTGGAATAGGATACTTTCTCAAAATTGTTTCTTAATCCTTTCCCCCATATAGACACTTTCTGACACCTCTGCAGCAGACAGCTTTTTGAAAACTTAGTGACAAAAGAAGAAATTGCACAAAATGTGCAAATTCTCCTTTTGCCACAATGTTTGCCACTTTTAGTCATAGGTTATCCATTCAATTACATTCAATTGTTTTGACAAAATATGTTCAAAGTCGTCTGCTGCAGAATTGTCGTATGAGGGAAAGGGTTAATTCGCCTTTCCCTCATGCAACAAAATCAGCAGCAGGCAATTTTAAACACCTACCGGTAGGTAAAATGGGATTCTCTGTAAATGAGAGCACTATGTTTTTAAAAGATCTCTTTTGCAGATGCATTTAAATATGTATGTATGTGGGAAAGGGGTTTATGTCACAGCAAAAATGTGTCTTGTTTATAGATGGTTGGGATACATGCAGTAAAATCAAGCATCAAACATGTTTTTACCCTTTCCCTCATATAGACCTTTTCTGAGACCTCTGCAGCAGACAGCTTTTTGAAAACATAGTGACAAAAGAAGAAATTGCTCAAAACAAGCAATTTCTTCTTTTGTCACAATGTTTTCCACTTTTAGTCATAGG
>JAUELF010054828.1:0-16746 GCA_031471495.1 Clinocardium nuttallii
TCACACAATCATGCATTCCCAAGCTCTATACTTCACATGACAACCTTTCCGGAAAGTTAGGATCCTATTCGCAGATACTATTTTAAGCCTTTACATGACAGACACATGTCGCTAGAGGTTTTTGTTTTAAAAACACATATTTAGTTCTGTAATGTGCCTACTTGATACCGACGTAGGAGCATAGCAGAGTCAACAACCGTGGGTGTTCGACGATGTCTTACTGTCTAGTTCGAACTCAGATTGTTTTACCCTTAATTCACAGTGACACTGTGAACAATACACATGAACTCATCGAAAAATAATGAACCCATTTATCAAAATGTTCATAAAATGATCCTGGTAGGATGACACTGGCCCTCCATCACATATCAGGTTTCTCAATAAGTAATTGTTTAACGAGAGACATAAAGCATAAAAACGTGCATCTTTCAAGGTATTCTAGTTTTATGTCCATATTTGGACTTCTTTTAACCGTTTATCACTTGTGTTGTTGTTTATACACGTGATCAGTAAACATTTGCAGTATACGACTCTACGGCGTGGACAATGAACCTAACGGATTATCATGCATTACAAGGAACACTTCAACATTGTCCCTTTAATGTCCGAAACTTATTAATGAAACAGGACATGCTTGTCGGACCTGAAACGGAATATATTTAGTTTACTGTATTTAATTTGTGTTCTTTTTTAAATGGATGTGAAATGTTTTTCAGCCAACAATATACTAAATAACAGCATGGACTATGAAGAGGGCAATACGAGCAGATATGTCAATTCTGATTTTACAGACTTCAGTATACAAGTTCTAAAAAAGCTCGCAGATGAAAGGTGAGTGATATTAGAAAACAGTTTGCTTGCCCGTTCGTCAGTTGATAAACATGAAGAAGGATGACAATAGAGAGTATATCAATCCAGTGTGCTGATAGACACTGATACAGCGATACTTACCATACATTAGTATTGCTTGTTAACACTTTCCAACACTAGATCTACATCAAATCCGCAGCAGACGACTTGAAAAAGCATGGAACATTTGTTTAAAATAATTGCCAAATATAGTTTAAAGCACATTGTGACAAAATGAGTGTAACCTATTAGGATCCATTTCTCCTTTTGCCATAAGGTTTTCAGATGTTGTAAACGCCAGGTCCATCTTTAGAAATGTAATATATAGAACTGTGCAGTGACAGTGATTGATAGAAACTATACGAGTACATACTTAAAGATTCAAAATATCTTTAAATCAAAATGTATTTATTAAATATAATTGAAATCAATGTGACAAAAAGAGAACTTGCTCATTAGGAGGAATTTTACCTTTTGCCACAATTGTTTCTAAATTCGTCTGCTGTTTGGGCGTAAGAAGGCGTCGATTTGTGGAAAAGGTTCGTCCATTCAGGTGCTCTTAATCTCTTCCCACTTGGAGATATATTTAGAGGCACTAACAGAAGACTAATACATAGTTTAATTATATCCAGTAATACATTTTCTTTTAAATAGATTTCTTTATTTTGTTTTCGGTGTTTTCAAAGCTGCCTTCTGCAGGTTTGCTGTGTGGTGGAAATGGTATTAAATATAAGTGCAGACATACTATCAACTATATATGTCATGTATTGGTGTCCCCCCCCCCCCCAACAAAAAAGTTCTTCAAGTGTACATGTAATGTCATGAATAGCAGCATAATATTTGTAAAATATTCTGGATAGCAAATCAATAAGTGTTGAACACTTACAATTTATTTTTTGTCCAAATGTTTTAATCCCTTTCACGCATAAAGATGCGTACATACGCGTTTGTAGCAGACGACTCTTAAAAACATTGGGTCAAAGGTGTAATTTCTCGTGATGAGCAATTTCACAATTTGCCAAAATGTTTTCAAATCTATTTGATAAATAAACTATCATTAAAGGAGATTTTTCACATTTTTGATAAGATGTTTCCAGATTTGTCTGTTACAGATTTGTGTACGTGGGAAAGGGTTAATCCATTATTTCATACATCAACTCTGTAGCAGACAACTTTAAAAACACGATCATTCATGATTGTAATAAAAAATATGGAAACATTCTATAAAAGAAAGAAAAGTATTTAAAAAGTTGAAAACATTGTGACAAAAGGGGAAATTGCACATAATGAGCAAGAGGTCCCGAATTCGAGTCCTGTTTGGGTCGGACTTTTTTTCAGCAACATACACTAAGTATGCTGCGGACGTCTTAACAAAATTCTAGACACAAATATGTAAAATCTCTAAAAGTGAGATTACAATTTTTGGAAAGGGTTGAAAACATCGTGAGCAATCACTCCTTTTGCATATATTTGTTCAAAGACAAATTATTATGTTTGGAGGTAATTCGACGAGAGATAACCCTTTCTCACATATACACAAACACATTTTCATGAGTTTTATTTCTTTTAAGGTTTTAAATACAACAAGAATCAGGTCGATCTGAATTGATTAACCCTTTCCCACATACAACCAATATGCATCTAAGGACTTCAAAAACAAACCCCAAAAAATTGAAAACTCCCCTTAAATGAAAGTACAATCATTGACAAGAGTTAACAACATGGTGACAAAAGGAGAAATGGCTCGATTTGATAAGTTCTTCTTTTGTCGCCATAGCTTCAAAGAACCATCTGCTGCAGAGTCTTAAAAAGTGTCTCAATGAGGTAAAAGGATTAATGATTAAGTTAGGCTAATCTTTAATTTTGGGCACGTCTGATCAATATCTAAGATGCTTAGTGGCAACATTAAATAAAACTTAGAAATCAAATTTAAATAAAAAATATGTTTTTCTTGATGATGTCTAGGCGAAGTTCGAATACGGTTATGTCAGGTCAAACACTAGGTCTGGACCAGATTTGGGAAAATTATTCTTTCAACTCTTGAAACTGCTTTTTTTAAAGCATGTTGAAACCGTTTCAGGATGTTTGTCAACATTTGAACATGGTCATAAACTCGGTCGCTAGGTCAAATTTAAGAAATATATTGTGGCCTCCCTATAAGCAGCAGGACTTGTATACCAAATACTTTCATTAATCCTTTCCTTCACAGACAGCATGTGACCCACTTACAGTAGACGACTTTTGAAAGTAATGTAGGAAAAGGAGAAATTGTTTACAATGGGCAATTTAACCTTTTGCCACACTGTTTTCAATTCCATTCAGCAATTATATATACCATATGTTATATAACTAAGCAGGTGTAAGAAGGAATAGAATTCCTTTATCAAAAGATCAATGAAAATTGCAATATTTATTACATGTGTATACAAGCGATGATACAACTTTAATAAGATTTATGACATTTTTTTTCAGATCATTAAATTTTTCAACATCGATGAGTGAAGATTGTGATGTTCCATTTGCCAAAAAGCCGAAAACTATAAGGGTAAGTCATAATAAATATACATTATTTACAACATATCATTTGTATCTCAACTGTTTCTGTTTTTCTAATATCACCAGGGTCCGGTTTTACTTTAAGAAATCAATAAAAAGAATAATGTTTACATGATTCTGCACCAACACAAATTAACTGCGTCAATGATAAGGTGCCGTTAAACTAGTTATATCATCTATCTTTTCCAAATAAAAATAAAAAACGGAAAGCATTTTAAAGCAGTGATCAGTCAACCATTACGACAGTGTTATTTTGATAGGCTTGTAGAGCTATTCTAAGCTCTGGAGGTAGTACTGTTATATTAGGCCTTTTATTACCCTGTCCCGCCTATAGGTTCATTTTGACGCATCTACAGTAGAAGACTTTTGAAAACATCGTGACAAAAGGAGAAATTGCTCACTTTCTCCTTTTCTCACAATGTTTTCATCTTTTTACATAAGTTCTACCTACAATTATAGAGATTTTACATATTTTTAGTAGACATTTTCAAAATCGTCTGCTGCATATTTGCTGTATGTGGGAAAGGGTTAAAAGAGTGGCTTTATAGATACAGACACTGTGCCAGAGCAGGGATGTACAGTTGGTACAAGCATTTCATTAAAGGAAGTTTTTCCCCAATAGCAATGGTATAAAACTATTTTTTTCTTAAGTATAATTATGTGTGTTACTTCTCAGTAGTCTGTTCATCTCTCTGTCTGTCTCTCTGGGTGTTCGTTTAAGTTTGTTTTGATTCTAGTGAGTAACGAATTATTTGTTTATTGAGTCAATAAAACAACAAATTAGTATTAGTTGTGTATATATCTTTGCAACTTAAGTCATATGATTTGCATTGGTATCTTTCTTTTTACAGGACCCAAAGTCACATAAAATAATTGAGAAGAGGAGAAGAGATCGTATGAACAATTGTTTGGCGGACTTAAGCAATATGATCCCAACAGACTATTTAAAACAGGTAAAGTTGGATTTTCCAAAATCCCCAATCTTAATCATTTATACATTAATAGGGTATAATGAGATTCTTTTGTAAAATTCCACGCTTGATATGTAGTAATACACATGCTTGAAATTTAATTAACAAACGAAATGTTTCTGTATAATGCTTCACTTGATCAGTGATATTTTACTGCCTGGCATAAATTTGAAACCAGACAATTTATAAGTGTTTGTATTTGGTGAAACTATATTTGGACTGCATACTTACTAAATCTGCTTGGACTTTTTTGTCCGGGATTAAATGATATTGTGACTCGTTTAGAATGTGTTATACTTGTTAATGCTGTGCAAAAACAGTTTCAGAAATATTTTCGGTGTTAATGATTTACTTATTCAGTTGTTGTGTTCTAGTATCCAGTACTTCAGTTATAAAACTAACTATCATGAATTTATAAACTAGCAAAATCAGGCGAATTGTGGTTTTGTTGCATACCTCTATTGGTACCATATAGAGGTAGATGTGAATTACCTCTTTGGACTTCCCTTTAAGGTATTGCTGATAAGTTATATGTGGGGTTATACTGCTTTAAATTAGAGAAGTTTCCAGTGGGACTGAGATATACACAGTCATGTCAGTGAACCGCCTTCAATATTTACACAATGCAACAATATTTAGTTTTGCCTTACCCGACTCAAAACATCTATGTGTGTTTCATTGACTATCTATTACAGACCATGTGTGGCTAAACAGGATTACTCCCTGGTTTCAAGAAATTTGACATTTACTAAAATTCAAAATATTGATCATAGTTGATTTTCATCTTCAATGCATCTAAATGTTTCGATATGTTATGCTAACACAATTTAAGTTTGGAAATTCATATGATTCAAATTTATTGATCTTGAAAATGATATCATGAATTCTGAATAGCAGTTGTTTTTGGTTGCTTTTTTTATGGTCGTATCATTAATATATTTCCCTCCATTTAATGGGAAGACATTAATTTGTGTTCACATCAAAACAACTGTCGACTAAATAACTCTTGATTACCGAAAGGGCTTAAAAAGATCACCACAATTCCTTTTGCATATTTAGATGATGTGCAATGAGCTCGGTACAAGGTCAAGGTCAAGGTCACAATTATAGCTCAACTCTTAAATGACTTTATATCGTGTCAAACTGGGTATACATATGGGAAAGGGTTAATACTTTCACTACAGAAATTTTAATGTTGAATTCAAAATGTGAAACATTGATCTGAACAAGATTTTCTTTTAGCATTATCAATGCTATATCATGATTTATTCTAGATAAGCTGTTGTTAAATGTTTCACATCACTGAAATTTGATCCCGTATATCTGATAGTATTTGGCTCAAGCCATGATCACAAATGGGAATGAAATACAATTCTCATTTGGTTGAATTGTGATATCAGCAGAGGACTAGATAAGGAGGAGTGAACTGATCTTTTCCCATCAACATCCCTCTCATTAATCCACTGTGGGTACTAAAAAAAACGTTCTAAACTGCGTCGATTTTTTTAGTACAACAACAGGGTTTGAGAGTTGAAAAAGGATTTAGAGTTGTGAAATACTTTTCTCATCCAGAACTCTACCTATACAACAGTCTACCCTAATTACATGTATGTATGTGACAAATATTACCAATAGTGTATGAATAGGTCTGATAGAACTGTTTTGTGTTTTAATATTGTATTTTACTGTATATATGATAAAACTGTTCTGTGTTTTAATATTGTATTATACTGTATATATGATAGAACTGTTCTGTGTTTTAATATTGTATTTTACTGTATATATGATAGACACTGTATACATGTGCAACAATAATCATGATTGTGAAGTTTGCAATATTTCAAAGTCCAATCAGAATGTCTGAGAGTCTGGTATCTTTTTCATAATTATGTGAAGGAAAAAGCAGGATTAATCCATGGAAGGTTTGGACATATGCACACTCTGTCATAGTTGACTTCTATTACTATGCATATAAGAGTAATGGAAAAGGGAATATGTATGTACATCAATCCTTAACCTATGAACTTGATTTGATATTGAAATCTCTAAAAGCATTTTAAAACTCACAATTTATATAAGTGATTTGATTTTCTTTGTGTGTGAATAACATAACAACATTTTGATGAATATAGCTTGGTTTACTGCAATGTACATCATAGTTACAAAGTATGTGTATAAAACATCTGAATAATGTCTATTACAATACTCTTGAGAATTTCAAAGTAATTCTGGAAACATGATAAATGAATACTGAAAAGGATATGTTGGTTTATATTTGATCAAACATATTTGTACATACCTTTATCAATTCATTTTAACCAGCTGCAGCAGACAAAAGGGTGGCAAATTTACTTTAATGCACCATGTTTTCGACTTTCGTCTACATATATTTAAAATATTTTCCAATGTTTTCATAGTCATATTTTGCAGAGTTGTTTATAGTGGGGTTAAGGATTTATTTGTTTAAATTTAGTGCATTGGATGTAGTTTTGTATCAGTTTGTAGATTGTATATCTGTAATTTGTATGTGCAATTAAATTGGAGGTAAGTGATATTGGTTCTGTCTTAAAAGTGTACAGCAACTGTTTTATATATTCTTTAACAGCTTATTCAATTGATCAATGTCTCAATACATGGGAGTCTGCTTCATGATCCTGATCGATTATGACACTCTTGCTGAATGCAATATCTTAAATGAAAATATATTTGGATATTATTATGAATTTCTATTGTATTGAGGGAATTCCCCAATGTTTTATAGAAAACAGGTGTCTCTATTGCCATTGTACAGAAATATGCAATAATTTAGAAACACTTATGACACATGTTTTGTTTTTAAAATATTTACAGTTAATGCTTAAAAGAAGACATATAACAAAACGTGTATGGTTTCTTTTTTAAGCAGTATATTTGCTATAGTTTGCTGCATACTAATATGTTACTTCGATTTCGTGTTTAAGTTCAGTATTTCAGGATGTTACTGCACAGGTCCCTTTATAGATATGTTGCCGAATGGCCACTGTCTTGATATATGTGTTTAGCAAACCAATTTACTTTTCATCAAAGAACTTTCATCAGTTCTTAATCCATGGTGGCATTACATTTAACCGCAGACTTTAATGTTAGGAGTATTTTCTTTCGAAATATAAATTGATATATATTTTGATAGTAATAAAATAATAAATCACCGAAGAGGCGAATCATTCAGAACACGTCACATAATCTAGAGTGAACTTGATTGGGTAACCAAATTAAATTAATATTAGACATAAGGCTGTTGCGATATTTGAAAGTTTCTTGAAGCAATACGGACTATATGAACATTACTTTTCTTGATGATTAGGTATTAAACCTTTTGATTAAATTTGGTACCGACAACCTGATGAAGTAAGCATTTAGTGTCTAATCAAACGGTAACATTTCAATAGTAAGCTTTGCCTAAGCCTCGATATTTTTAAACTATGATCAACAGTAAGACATATACTTAGTCTGGATAGTATTTGTATAATGATAAACATTAATGAATGATAAGATAGAAATGACATCTTGGTTAAATAAATTGTGTCTTTGAAGATCATCTGATTTTTAAAACAAGTTTGGGGCATACAGCCGTCCTTAGGCACGATCTAAATTCATTTTCAAGTACATAATCTAGTTTAGACTTGTCTTGGTATTTGGAGAAGGCACACCTTTCTAATATGTGGGTTATATGATTGATTTATGCCGAACTGTTTGTAGTATGTTTAATATTTCCATGTATCATATAAATAGAACAGTTAAGAATTTAGTATTTAATTGTTTTCTCATACTAGCAAATTATATGAGAGGTAAACAAAAGGAAACCTTCATTGAAACTGTTTGATTGCCTTATGTGGGTGTCCAAGGTTTTGAAATAGTTTTCTCTAACTATAGACAGTTAGAAAAATAGCTTTGGTCTCCGACTGCCTAATTATTTTAATGAAATCACTATGAGTTCGTATATTAATGATATAAAATTGAAATCACCGATTGTTTAAGAATCCCGTCATTTCGTTGAGTGTATAGCTTTGTTATTCTATAGTTGCAAGTTCAATGTTCAATGTTGATAATATGAACATATATCAGGCATTTTGCTGTAAATATCATCTATGACTTAACAATATAACTGAACAAACAAGATCAATGAAAAATATAAAATAATACTAAAAGAAATCATAAGCAATATAAAACGGTACATTCCCATATGTTTTTGCAAATGATTAAAGATTGCAGATGAAGTTTTTTGGGGCTATCTGGTTTTGAAGCATTGCCTCTGTAGACAATAATCATGGTCTTTCAAGTATCGAATGATGCACACCAAGAAATTAACAATAAATCAGTTTTTCGAATAGTTCTTTACACAATCCATTCAAGTAAAAATTGTCCTCTTTTTTTAAATGTCAAGAACAAATCTTATTTGGTTCGGCGTAGATAAACAAACAACATAATGCTATTCCGTGGTAAATATAAGTATAAATTAATTTAATTTTGATTAATGCTTGCTGCAGACCTTTAAAAAGTAATTGTGTTGTATTTCACATATTTGGATTCTTTTTCATAAAATTAAGTTTAAAGATACATTGCTTATTAAATTTCAAAAAAAATGTTGAAAGCGGTGTTAAACCAAACAATCAATCTATCACAAACAAATCAACTGAATGAAGATAATTATCCACAATGTAATTAATGTAAATAATGGAAAATGTCTAAGATATATTTTAAATCATTGTGATGATGGCAAATAGACTAACCACACAGGGTCACAAAGCTCATATATAAGGTGCGTTCTGAATGCTCTAAAATCTGTTTTTGACCCCATAACCCTATGTTGTTTGTACTCAAAAGAATTGAGTACCAAGACCATTTGATTTGATCGGATAATAAGAAAGATAGTGTGGGGGAAGAGCTGTATACCCCGTCTTATCTGCACATATGGGGTCAGGTTCATTTGTTACATAACGCGATGCCTTTACTATACAAGAATAGTCATAATAAAAAATAAAACATCTTCATGAGATAATTGCAGAGTGAAATATACTGTATTTTAAAGATAAAAAAATATTATAATACGGTTGGGATTTAATGGAGGAATATGCTTCAACGCCATTGATAATTGCCCAAAATGTGCTTCATATGTTAAGAGTTTGGTTGAAACTAGTCTTCGATAAAAAGTGAATGGATTTGCTATTTATGTACTGAACCCCTTTCGGAGTGTTCAGTGACATACTTGTGTGAAGTTAAGTGAGACATGTGAATGGGTCCTAATATTAAAAATGATTACTTTCCTTTGGAAAGTTGCTCTTTATATAATACACCTTTTTTGGTGATATGATTCTTGTTGAAGAAAGATATTAGAATTGTTGAAAATTTTAGTGATCTCCTCAATTTTATCATTAACACGTTTTACATTCTAAAGCAATGTTTGAGTCTTTCATTTAGACCTTGAACAAGTTCAACATTGAAACATTTGACTGATGAGATCGTATATACATGTGTAAATGTGTATGTGTTCATCATTGCTTACTATGTGTGTTGATGTGAATATCATTGAGGAGTTTATTATCATAAACTAACTAGTCATTTAAATAGTAACGACAAACATGCTGATTTGAAGCAAAATTGCAATGGTTAAATATAATCTCTAATACAACTTTGATCATTATTTTCAATTCATATTAGTTTGTTCAATTGAATAAACAACAGAACAGTCAATATTTTTGATATTGGGATGGTTAGTGAATTTTAACACTACATCGGAACTCTAGATAAGGGTATGTTATCAAGTTTTAACACCTTTATTTGACATTCAAACCATATGTTGTGGATACTCAAAAGAATCGTCTCAATGAGAGAATTATCTTGAGTACGCACAACATCGGATTTGGTCAAGTAATAAGATAAATATTGTGGGGAAAAGACCTATTCACTCCCTCTGATGTAGTCCTCTGTTATATAGATTATATTATGATAATCAGCATTTTCTGTCAGACCACCTTTTTCGAACAATGTGTCATAACATAACCATGCAAAACTTTACTAACTTATTTCTTTAAAAAAGATCTATTAACAGATTACCTCGTCTATTCTTTTCATTTGCGGAAATTGGATTTAATTTGGTTAAGAATTTACTACCAGGTTGGTAGTCACCATTTTTACTTGATGATCGCAATGGAGTCTACGTCAGAACAATTCAGCGCTGGATTTCTTCTCTTCTGTCAACTGTATAATTGTACGCTTTTTGAATGGCGTTACAGGAATGTAAACAAGGCACATAACAATGTGCTTTGTTTTGAATTAGGTTTGCAAAAAAAAAAATCATCTGGAAAATGAACAGAGGTAAGCTATCTTGTCTTTGATAGTATGGCAATAAGTGATCTTTTTATTATTAATAACAAACTGTAATATGTAAATGGAAGTAACTAAAATGTCTGAGGCAATAATTTAGCAAGACTATTTCAATAAACTGCAGAAGAATGTGGAAAGATGGATGTCACAACTGTTTAGATGACTAAAAATACAGCATTGAAAATGAAAAGAAAAAAAGTGTTATCCTGCATGATGTTCAATACCTAGTAGAGAATACTTTAACACTACAATAACAGATTTTGAAGATATCCACCCTCTATCATGCATTTTGGTTACTTGCTCTACTTTATTAACGTTGCATATGTTTTTTCATTAGTGTTTGTTAACATCATAGTGTTTGTTACCTCACTTTTTGCGTTTACATACTTACTTTAAGATCAGTGATTTCAAGAAAAGTCTTCTTTGTAACATGTTTAATTAGCTAAGTACACTGTAATAGTTTTGCTGTATAACAAGGGGTTATTGGAAAGTTCCCCAACTCTAATCTAGATAAGATTAAGGACAGCCATGTCAAACTACTATACATACTTTAAGACATTTTGTTAAATCAGAAATTGTAAATTCATTTTACACATCCATTTCATAAGTACACTTTTCATAGAAACAGAACATATTAGAAGTTGTTACAAATTCCTTTCTAGCATTTGAAATATCGATTCAAAGGAATTCAATACAAATAGCGAATTATGGTATTTACCGTGGCACATATTATCTGCAGCTATGATATTGAATAATAATGCAGTAGAAGATTATAGACCATGAACTTTGGTTTGTTATCAGTTTTGCTGAGTCGTGATATAAACATTAGATACAACCTTCCTATGAGTAAGCAGGTGAAGTTAGCAAGTAGACTGTTAACGAGATATGTTCAGTTTTCCCGACATTTTATTATCACCTGAGCCGTAAGATTAATGTGATTTACTGGGATCACTCTAATGTCCATCCGTCTGTTCTTAACTCTAAGCTTTGAACAAGATGTCCTCCTAACCTCTACGCTAAGTTTGACTAGGCTTCATAGGAAGGTTCCATTTGTTATCCGCGTTCACAATTGTTAAAATATTTGAAAATATATTAAGTTAAAAAAAATTATCATTTCAAAATAAGACACATTTTTCTTTGCTGTGAACCTCCAAAAAGATGTGCTAACAATTTGATGTGTAAAACATAGAGCCGTGAGTAGAAAGCGGGATAAATAGTTTTCTTTTAATATTTTTTTCTGCTTTCAAGATAAGTTCTACTCTAAATGTAATTGATGAAAAAAACAACAGCCATGCCCATGCTAATAAATTGTTACTTTCGGCTTTCTCTAGCTTGTTCAGAATGCCTTATTTTAAATTATATTACGGACATTGTCGTTTCTTGCCATCTCCATCCAACCATTGAGCAAATGTTGCAGCATTTGCTTATATACCATTACACAGGTGATCACTTTAGGCACGTCCAGGCAATCTTAGCATCAGTATACAAGTTTTACTATACCCCTTGAACTTTCCAAACATCCCTCGTCTATAAATCAAATGGCCTGTTTCAAAGGGATTTATGAAGGTCTGAATTTTATTGGTATACATTGATATTAACAAAAAACCGGAAACTCGAACTTAATGAGTTAACATATTGCCTTAATAGAAGAGTATGTATAAGTTGAACATTACCTGTCTTTGCTTTCTCTCTACATTCACGTAATGAATGATGTACAAGTAAGTTCAAATAAACATATGTTCTTAATGTTATAAAAGAGACCTTCATAATTCTTTCTGGTACAACATAACAGTATGTTTTGCATTAATGACTATATCTCCGAGAACAGAGATCTGATTTATAAGACTGCTTCCAGACCATTTGCCATATTTATAGCACAACCCTGTTCCTGACATTTTGTCTCTTTGGAGCTGACAGACATTGCAAACCTTGAGGGAACAGGGAATATGAAAATATATAGGCTAATGGTTACGGATGAATTCTCATCGTTGATTCTAGCAGCGCTAAATCAACGTATACGCTAATGATTGACTGTTTATTTTACATCAATATTTCGTTTTCTTTGAGAAGATGGCAAATGTGTTTTTATTTATGATTTACCAAAAACACATCCATGAAAGAAGTTTTTCTGATTACCTTTCAGGGTCGAGGCCGTATAGAAAAAACGGAGATAATTGAGATGGCCATAACACATATAAAGAATTTGACGAATATGGTCAACAAACAGGGTGGTAAGTATTATGTATAACTCATCATTTCGACTTAGCTAACACGAGGGCAGAGAGCTATTATGGTCAATAATCATCCATTATTATACGTCTGTTTATCTGTATGTTCTTTCATGTTTTCCATTCATTATCTTCCCCTTAACCATTAGCCCCATTTCAAGATAATTTCACTGAAGCTTTGCTTAGGAAGCAATATTTATACCAAAATAGTTCAAATTGTTCTACTTCTTTGCGACAAATAGCAACCAGAGATTAACATTTAAACATCTTTAAATGAATTCTTAAATTTCAAAATGTATCGAAATTATTCAATCGTCTCCACTGCGCTGTGCAAGAACTGTGCTAAATCATGTTTATATTTTGGGCTAAAATATAATATAGTGAACAAAATAAAATTAATGGCAGCCACTCTTACCGTAGAATGCATTTTGTTTAAAGAAAATGTTCAGAGTGAGCATAAAACAGCGACCACAATGAACGGGATGAAAAACAGCAAACATAGTTGAGTGACCAACTCTTTCAGAACGGACTGGAATGTGAGCGGAACATATTGTATTTGATCGGATTCGAACGTGAATGTAAAATGTGTCAACTTCACTATAGACGTGTTGTCCCTAAAACATAAGAGTCGACTATTTTAAGGCATTTACGCACTTGACATGGATATCAATTATAATACTGCCTGTTTTTTTTGTAGTGTCTCATTTTGGATCTCTCAAATCAAACTTGCCGGACAGATATCTTGGATTCAAGGAATGCCAGGATGAAGTGATGCGGTGTCTCGTTGAGGTTGAGGGCTGGGACGCAGCAGACCGACTTTGCATAATGTTGATGGCCCACTTAGAACAAGCTGGAGAAAAGTTTAGAATTATGAATGGTACGTATGCATGCATTTTGGGTCTAGCTAAGGACAACGTCTTACAATTTGCGACTTAGTGATGTTAAATAATACCTTCTGAAAATCGCGTGTCCGTAAGTTTGTACAAAGCCGCATCTAAGACATGGTTTGATGATTTAAATTTAAAACTGTATTGACCTCTTAACATCAGAATCATGTTCTCTTGGGAAACCAAAGCACTCACGGTGCTGCCATCAATGAGCTAACTGCAGATCACGGTTAACATTTGGAGAAGTATTTACCAATCATAAAAGTTAATTACACTTCACAAAAGCATCTTGTAATGTTCTAATTGTGAAATATATTCGAGTTAAAAACACAGTATTGTGTTTGCAGAATGGGGGTCTCTTAAAGGATTACATGTGCTCAATATGAGCTATTTAGATTACCTTTGATCATTCGTCAATCTTGCGTTTTCCGTCATTCGTCGTCAACACATGTTTTAAACAGCATTTTAACTTAAATTGCTAGGAATGATCCTTGGGTGACCCTCTTTCAAATAATTATGTTCAACGAAATTAATTTCTTGCAGAACACGGATTGTCATGTTAACAAAAAGGTATTTTGAAAAAAAGCTTTAGGAATATTCCTGTCTGAAAACAAAACAACGCATAGAGCTACAATATTTACTGCATATCATTGTTAAGTGGTCCTCTACAAAGATTGTTCAAATTATGCCCCTGGTTCAAAATTAGCCCTGTCCCGGTTTACCTGTTTTACTGATATGCATAGAAACAGAAAGGCTTAGAGCTTAGATAATTTGAACAACTTTTAAAATCTTCTTGTCTGAAACTAAAAGGCATAAAACTTGGTGCGTAGCATTGTCTAGTGGTCGTCTACAAAGATTGCTCAAATTATACCCCTTGGCTTAAAATTGGCCCTATCCTTAGGTCAACAATTATACAAAGAGATTTATATGGATTTATTTTAAAAAATCTTCTTAATTGAAATGCATAAATGTTTGATAGTCAATCCGTACCATTGCCTAACGATCCTTTACAAAGATTGTTCAAATAACGCCCCTGCGGTCAAAGATTTGCCCCGTCCTGTGGACCAATGTTTAACATAGAGATAAAAAGGAGGAAAATGAAAATGTTCTTGTCTAAAACTGAAAGGCCTAGGGCTTATATATTTGGCATGTAGTATTTTCTAGTTGTCTTTACAAATACTATTCAAATTATGCCCCTGGTGTCAACATTGGCCAAACGCCGGGGACGACGATATCAATAGACCACATCCACCTTCTTCTCTTCCGCTTAGTTGGTGTAGTGATAGAGCTCCCGTCTCGGGTCCATGAGGTTGTGGTTTCGATCCCCCGAAATATAAAATACTTCAAAAAATATAGTAATGACTGTCCTCCTTGTCGCCCTGGGTTACGTGACGACTGCATGACTGGTGTCAGGATAATGACAGCTTAACAAAAAGAAAACACTATGATATAACTGAATAAAAGTGATGTCAAACACCATACATAAAAAATCAAACGTTCATATCTCTTGAAGTTTAGAGATGTAAATATACCACTCATGCAATTTCGCACCACTTTTAGCTCATCTGAGCACGACTGTCTCTCTGTCTGTCTGTTCACATGTTCCTACAAAGCTGGAATGTATTGCTCAAACTTTTAGAAAAAATCAAAGTGCTCAACTAACTGATATCTAGGCTATGGGTCAAATTAATAGGTCACTAGGCAAAATTGTAGAAATATCTTGTTAATACTCTAGAGACCAGATTTGAGACTAGAGCATGTTGAAACTTAGTCAGAATGTTCGTCTTTGTGAAATATAGACCATTTATAAATTGTGGTCATCCGGGCTAACTAGGTCATGTGCAAAGTGGAGGTAAAATCTTGTTAACACTATGGAAGCCCATTTTTTACTTAAGCTTGTTGAAATTGATCAAAATGATTGCCTTGATGATATCTAGCATAAGTTACTTGAGCATGCTCCAACTTTGTCTGAATGTTTATATGGATAATATGCGTGATAATGGATCAAAAGATAGATCATTTGGTGAATCTTTAGAAAAGCCTAGAAAGAAGCCGCATGTTTGGCTCTACAGTTGTGTAAGTTTGTCAGAATGTTTTTTTATGAATTTTTATTTTTTAAATTTATGTCAGACAAGTCAAAATCTAGGTCACATGAACAAATTTAAGAAAGCATTTGTGACCACTCTTTATATCAAGAATGATAAAACTTTGTCAAATTGTTTGAATAGGGTAATTTCAGCTCAAAATCTGGGTCACTTGCTTAAATTGATTAAAGTTTTGTGTACATTTTAGAAACTGCATTTTAGACTTTAGCATGCTAACGCTCCTTCAGAATGTTTATCTTTATGCTATCGGTATAAGTATACAAATCGGTTCCTGTCCGTTTATAAACTAGGTCACTAGGCCAAATCTTAGAACCATTTGATGGATATTATAATTGGAGTACTTTATTTTTGAACGTTACAATGCCATAATGGCCTACTCGTTTAATAAGTGTATGAACATTGTCAACAGGTGACTACAAGGTGTATCCAAGTAATGTTCAATAGTCACAACACATGCTGCAAGATATCTTTGAAATAATTGATTTCAGAAAATATGAGTCCCATTTTCAAATAATTGCATACAAATTAATGTCTCACCTCTACCGATTCCTCCAAGCAATAGTGATTGGTAGATTACACTCGGGAATTTTAACCCTTTTGTGCCAAAAGTGTATAGGGTTGTTTGGGAGATAGCAATTCATTTAATTACATTTATTCGTTGTTTTGACTTTGTATCTTAACAGCATCATATTTGTTTTGCAGACCAATCTTTGAGTCAAGTTGCCAAAGAAGAACAATATCGACATGCGGACGAAGATATGAATCAACAGCCTACTGGAATGACACA
>JAUELF010055048.1:0-16739 GCA_031471495.1 Clinocardium nuttallii
GAAGTTATTTTGAAATCTGTCCATTGGTTTAGTAGGAGAAGTCATTTGTAGGAAATTGTTAACAGACGGACAGACGATGACGACGGACGATGAGTGATCACAAAAGCTCACCTTGCACTTCGTGCATTATAGGTGAGCTAACAAAAGGATTATTTTTTAATCAAGTTAAAATTTACCTTGTCAAAATGAGAAATGCTAATTATCAACAATTTCTACTTTTGACAAAATATTTTGAAAAGTTGTCTGCTGCAGAGGAACCAGAAAGTGTCTGTTTGTGGAAAAGGGGTTAATTTATTTATTTATTTATTAGGGTTTAACGCCCCTTTCAACATTATTTCAATTATATCTCGGCAACAGCTCACTTATCTATGATCCCTGGGTAACAAACCAGTACTAAGCTAGAAAATGTGCCTTTGCCCAAGGGCACTCCACGATGACCGTAGTGCCGTGACTGGGGATCGAACTCGGAACACCCGGTTTCGAAATCCCCAACGTTAACCACTCAACCATGGCGGATTCCGGGAAAAGGGTTGAAGTGCCCTACAATAGTAACATACCTTTTCCAGGAGATAATTGTTGATGTGTCCACCAATAGGGTCTCCCTTGAAGTCAAAGTTGATGTCCATGTATTTGCCAAATCTACTGGAATTGTCATTCCTGTTGGTCTTGGCATTGCCGAAAGCTTCTAGTATCACATTGGATTTGATCAGTACATCTTTTACCCTGAAATGAATTATTTAATATTTGTTTTCATTATAAGTGTCAATAAGGATGAATTCAAGGTACCCTATACTATTATGATATAAGGGAGAGTTTCAGCGAGGAAGCCTTCATTGAGCAGATAGATACAGGTTATACAGCTATTATATTGCCATTATGTCCAATTAACATGTTTGACACTTATTATCTCCCTTATGTCCATTTAAAAGGTTACACTTATTATCTCCCTTATGGTTAATTAACAGGTTGTATACACTTATTATCTCCCGTATGTCCATTTAACAGGTTTAACACTTATTATCTCCCTTATGGTTAACTAACAGGTTGTATACACTTATTATCTCCCTTATGTCCATTTAACAGGTTGTACACTTATTATCTCCCTTATGGTCATTTTAGGTCAAAGGGAAGTAAATCGGATCGGCTTGCCGGGCAGACAATTTTGTCCAAGGAATTTCAGATGAATATATAAGATTGAGGTTGGCTCCCATTGGACAATAATGATTTTGTTGAAAGTTGAAAGTAACTTTTATAAAGTTGAATAATCTCTGACTGATTTTAATAACAATAGTGTTTACTTTTAGCTATATTGACACATAAAGAGCCATTTTCAGAACATGCTGTGTTTTCTGGAATTGGAAGTAAAATTCATTGCGGGATAAGGGTGACCTTTGATTTGACCTCCTAGCTCCTTCGTTGGACACTGATGATAACATTTTTGTTTGTAGTTCTAAAAATGGACCTTAATTTGATACAGGTATATGTGTTCTATCATTGTTTATGAACGAACCATAACCCATAATGCTATAATGGTCGCCTATGGAAAATGAATTGCTTCCCTTTGACCTATAAAGAGCCGGCAGAATGGCGCGAAGGACGCATTGAATTACGACTGCTCAACTGTTTGATAAACGTAGTAATTTACATTTAGTAAACACTGAAAACCTAAAATAGATTGAAAGATTTATACAGCAGACGATTATTGAAACATATATGGCACAAGGGTAAAAAGCTCTTTTTCAACCTTTTACGGTTATTATTTTTATTCATAAATATTTGTTCTTATTTTGTTTGAATGTTTTGAAGGCCGTCAATCTAAAAACTGTTCTGTGTGGGAAGGGTTAAATTCTTATCTCGGAATAGAGAGCGATTTAAGTCATATTTCAAGAGGTTTATACCCATTGTTAATAAGACTACAAGCAATATTTGTGCCTTTACAACAATTGTGCAATTTATAAGGTTGTTTTTCTTTCGATTTTATGTATCCGCTAACCATATTCTTATAAAGGTATGTTTATATAAACTTACCCCCGTTTTGAAAACAGTGTTTGATTTCATATCGACGAGAAAAGAAAAAGTGAAAGGCAGTGATCTTCTCCATTGAAACACTATTAATGCCAAAAAACCTTTCCAACCTGCAGACGCATCGCCAGCAGACGACATTTGTTAATATTGTTTGCAACTTTATTCAATAATCATACTTTCATTTAAAGAAAAATAATCAGTGTTGCCTGTAGGTTTTCAAAGTCGACTGGTGCATTTGTGTTGTGTGTGAAAGGGTGTATGCAACAGTTTGATATTAACTTGTAATACCAAGAATGATACTGATAATATTTTTGTTATAAAAGCCACCACCCAGACTATTATAAAAAGCATTGATTGATTGGGGTTCAACGTCGTTTTCAAAATGTTCTCAGTCATATGACGGCGGCTACCTACTCATGTGTTTTCTGGTTTTCCCACACCAGTACTACACACAACAATCTTCCCAAGCAACTGGCTGCTTTCCGACATGGACTTAGCGCATTGGTGAAAGGCAAATGACGCATGTCGCATTTACTTTTGTCAAACGTCGGAAAAAATGTTTGCCAAGCCAGGATTTGAACTCACAACCCCTGGATTGACAGCCTGCGTCGCTACCAACTTAGCTACCAAGGTTCAGCTATAATATGAAGCAATAGTAGTACATACCTTATCCACTACGTATGTTATGTTATCGAACTCACAAATATGTCTACCGTATTTGTCTGTTGAAAACGTTAAGACGTCAACACCCATACGTAAGTCTTCGATAACGCTTAGTGACAAGTCGTCACACAGTAAGGAAAAGTGTCTCTTCCGGATCCGGTTCGCAACGCCAAGGCTGTAAGAGACGTACACTGTCCATGTCAAAATGATTAAAATTATACAAGAAAAAACACATCCGATCTTTTTTTTGCGATGACCCGGTAATTCTTTTTCCTCCGTCTTTTTAAGTTTCCCATCTATTCCGTTATCTGTGACCATGACTGCCGCTAAGGTCGGTTTGCCTTTAATTACGCGTTTTACCACTTGAAATCATCAACTGTTTTTTGTCCACTTATCTTCAATATTGAATAATTCAACGTTATGTTTATAGATTTGATTTCTCCTAAAAATATGACAATCATTCGTAGAATTCTTGTTTCGTTTTCACACGGGTGACTAATACAAGAAAATACGCAAATTACCTCATTTAAGATACATGTTACTTGATAGCATATCAGCGATATACACACACAATACAATAGTACAGTACACTAAATAAAATACCCTTAGCCTTTACTCATGACTACAATGATATCTCGGCCAAACCAAGACAAAGGAATGCGGTAAAAATATAGTTAACCGTTTAACCTTTCTATTTATAACTCATATTCTGCGAAGACTTTGAAAATATGAAGTCAGAAATATGGTCCATAGCCATTGAACCAGGTATAATTGTTGAATATAGTCGACAGGTCTTATAAATTACTTCGGTTTGTCGACTTAATCCATCGATTTATGTAGTGAAAAAACATGTCAAGAAAACAGCGCAGCAGCATGTCTGATTGCTGATTATTGCATACTTTGATATTGTCCCGTTCACTGAAGAAAGTGGTCACGATTTTATAATTAACATGCTAGGCACTACTTTTTTATGTAAACAAACATAGCTGACCTAAATATCAGTGTTAGACCTTACGGGACTTTGTAATGTTTAATTCTCATATACTGATCATGGACACTTTCTTACTGTCTCATGTTAACAGTACGTTTTCGTCTTAAACACGCATCTAAAATGTTGGCTATGTGCGTGCATGACGTCATCTTAAAAGAAATACGTCACCATTATAATTCAACTTTCCACATCGCATTTTAAACGAAAGACTACATATGTAAACAAATAGTTTGTTCAGATTTACGAGGCAGATCTTTCAACTATAGATATAAAAAACCAAAACATTTTAAACTATACAGTTTACAATATAAAAGTATTCAATAAGAAGGGTTATTGATCCTGTACTGTGAAATCATCGTTGGACCTCGTTCTTTGGCAAACGTAGCCTCGCAAGCTCGGCAACGTCAACCCAAGAACTCGGTACAACGATGATTTCACAGTACAGAGTCAATAACCTATATTACATATTGGTTCCAGGAATTGGTCCATGTTATAAATATATACTTTGTATAATATGTTTTCCTAAGGGAAGAAAGTCAGTAAACACTATATATGATAACAACTCTTTATTTAACGAATTTTCGACCACTTGGTCTTTATCAATATTAAAATTATTCAACGGATATCTAAGTGCAGTCCATCTTTGTTTCGAAAAGATGGACTGCACTTAGATATCCGTTGAATAATTTTAATCTTGATAAAGACCAAGTCGTCGAAAATTCGTCAAATAAAGAGTTGTTATCATATATAGTGTATACATATACAGATTGTAACCATAATCTGATAATACAGTATGTTTATATAAACTTATTCCCCTTTTGATAACATAGTGATGATGGTGGTTATGCTGGTAATAGAGACGATAATGATATATCTTTCTTGTTTTGTTAGTAGTAATTTTGCTAATGATATTATGTAGTATTAAATACAGGTTTGTGTACACACTTCTGCCAGATATCTTTAATTCGTTTCATTTGCTGGATGACTCATCCTACGGGAGGGTCCTAAATGATGAATAAACGCGCGTCTAATCACAGGAAGGGAAGATACATTTATAAATGGAGTGTCGCCAGCAAATGGAAAAGTACGGGAATTGTATGACGCCGCGACGGAACTGACGTCATAATGTCCTGACGACAGACCCTCATCACATATTGATCTTCTCGACACAAAAACGGACTGCACATACATTTCTGTTGTATTATTTTAATCTTGATAAGGACAAAGTGTTCGAACATTCAGTTATCAAAGAGTGTATGAATATATATATTCGAATGATCACTTGTTCGATTTCAATCTCCTTCACAGAGTTGTCGTACCTTACACTCACTGACACAGTTAAGAACATCTTGAAATTGACAAATTTACCGTTCACGATCCGTTCCGCTCATAAAGCGTTCACTCATTCATAACATTGTGATTGCTTTTTTCCGTTCCGCTCTCATATTGAGCGCTTTTTGACGCTCACTTGGAACGCTTTTTTTTCGATCCAAATCCGTTCAACGATTTGATTGGCTGAAATTAATTTCGTTTCGTTTATATTATTTTTTTACTTAACCAGAAGTATCAACACATAATCGAGTGAACGTGAACGCTACACTGTTGTTTATTTTAGAAAACTCATACTGTTCTAGGATTTTATTCATATTAGTAACCGAGAAAGTACATTTTGAAATTAAACGTTATGGAGTCGGGGGGAAAAATGGCCAGTCATCATAAAGAATGCTGCGAAAAATTACGTCGACAAGGAATATGCTGCAAGTCAGATAGTGAAGGCGCTGATGATTCACAACCATTGCAGCGTTTCCCGGCAGTCAGTTTACAAGTTGATGCAAGGAACGAATGATTGCAGAAAATATCCTAAGTATGAACCTATTTACTTCTTGAAATGATCAAACTAAGACGGCAATGTGTTAAACAACATGAATACTATAATTTGAACTAACAACTTTAGATAAAAAAAAGACTCAAGTTCCTGTAATTAAATAAGTAATTTTATCTTCTTACAGTCTCAACAAGAGAAAAACAAACCATTTTGTTAAAAGGCATTTATGTAGATTGATTCAAGCCTGTTAACAGTAGTTTTCAAATTATTTATCAAATATTTTCAAGAAAATTCTTTTTCGGAATTGACCTGTTTTTTTAACGCGTTTAAATTAGTTTATCCGTTTCTGTGGTAATTTTATAGCCCGGAAGGCTATACAATCCTAATCGTCTTCTTCAGTGCAAATTTCCAACATTATGTACTTAGCTTCTGTATTTACCCAGGCTTATTCAGTCTGTTACATAGAGGTATAGACACAATTTCAAACAAGAGAAATTATGATAATGTCGGGAAATCCTCAGAGGCAAAATGTGCAGATTAATTGTATGAATTAGAGAATGGTTAAAGTTACCATGAATCCTCTGTATTGTTAGTGTTTTTAAGCTTAGTGACAAAATAAAAAAAATGCAACTGAGAGGAAATATTAAGAGTTCATGCTCTAGTAAAACAGTTAAATATGTCTACTGTTAGACAAGATGTCCACCATTATCCCAAGTTATCAGTATTTTATTGTGAAGATGGAAGAGGTGAATCCAATTGGGAAACTAAGACCATCTAGGTTGTCATATACCTCAAATGTTGTTCTAGTTAGAAACAAACGGACTACAGACAGTTGAATTCCGTTACCCATTAGGATATATTTGTGCTCCCAAGGATTGAAGGAATAGTTTTCTGTCTACATGGAGCAAATAAGTTTACAACACTGGATATGAAGGCCGGATAATACAAGATAGAATTGACAGAAATAAATAAAGAAAGAACAGTTCGTTCAGTTGGGTTATTCGAGTACAATAAAATGACCTTTGGATTGACCAGCAGCCCGACAACATATCAAAGAATCATACAAGGAAAGTTTAGGGGACAATAACACGAAAACATGCTTTATATATTTGGATTATGTCATAATTGTCAGTGAAACTTTTGAACAATACCAGGAACGATTTCCGAGCCATGCTAATTGTGATTACGGACTGGAAAGCTAAATGATAAGGCAGTGTCCGATAATGCAGTTGAGCTACAAACTTGCCTTGCCTTTGCCAGATACTACCGGAAATTCATCAAGGACTTCAGCAAAATATCGAAATTTCAGTCTGAGTTGCTTCCATCAACATCAAAGAAAGTCGATCCCCAGTAGCTCAGTCGGTAGCGACGCGGACTGTCAATCGAGGGGTCGTGAGTTAGGGTCCCGGCTCGGCCAACTTTCTTTCCGACGTTTGATAAAAGTCAATGCGATATGCGTCATTTGTCTTTCACCAATGTGCTAAGCTTATGTGAAAAAGCAGCCAGTTGCTTGGGGAGATTGTTTTGTGGGGTACAGGTGTGAGAAAACCTGTAAACACATGAGTAAGTGCACTGGCAGCCGTGATATGACTGAGAAATTGTTTTAAAAAAAGCAGAAAAAACTGCAACAACAACTTAAAATGGACTGAGACTATACAAAACGTTTTTGGCCGTCATCACCGATACTTGCATACCCGAATTTTTCAATTCCACAGATGCCTCAAACGAAGCTTTGGGAGCGGTACTATATCATTTACACGAAGGTAAAATATGTGTTATTGCCTATGCTAGTCGTGCACTGGACAAAGCAGAACAGTGCCTATTTTTTAGCGCTGAAGTGGACAAACACCGAGAAAAAAGTTCAGTGTTTATTTTACAGTAAATCATTTTACTGTGCAAGGGCAAACTTAAACGCCTGCGGACAGAGCTTGGCATCGACCAGTACAATTTTGATATATATTATCGCTCTGGTCTGAAGAACGCAGAGGCTGAGTCGATATCCTAATGAATAATTTGAAGATGTTTATATAAGGGAGAGAATAAAGATTGAACACAGCTCCGTAAACTTTATATGCAGTGTGGTAACCCCTGTATACAAAAGGAAATGAGAGAAATTAGAAAACATATGTGGTGGCCAAAGAACATTTAGCAATGCGAAAACAATACAATAATTTATTCATCAAAAGAGGCATTTCATTGAAAATAACCGAAAATGACAGAATATTAGAGCAAATTGTGGTTCCACAGTTTTAGAGGACTTGATATCTTGACAAATCTACAGAATGACATAGGACAACCGGGACAAGAAAGAACGATGCATTTTGTCCGCGAGATATTCTTCTGGCCTGGAGGTAGAACGAATGTATCAAAATTGGTGGAAGCATGTGGAAAATCAACTTTGGGAAAACAACATATGGTGTCCACAGCTCATACCCATTGAAAGTAATGTGCATATACATTCTCTCCTTCGAACCATCAAAATGAAATATTAGAAATATTTTAGTTATAACAGACCACTATACCAAACTGCCAAGGCTATTCCAATTAAGAACCAGACGGCACGAGCAACAGCATAAGCCTTACAAACGAGTCCATCGTACACGTCGGTATTCCAACCTGACTCCACTCAGACATGGGAGCAAACTCTGAAAGCCAAACAATTAGTGAGCTTTGCCGAATGCTCGGAATAATAAAAAGGAGCCACATTACGCCTTACCATCCGCAAGGAAACGCGGGTTCAGAACGATTTAATCGAACTTTGCTTGGTATGCTAGATACACTCGATGAAGACCAAAAGAATGACTGGAAGAAATGCATGAATTGGTTAACTACTATAACTATATACCTCACGTAACCACCAGGAGTTCTCCATTCGAACTGATTTCTTGTCGCAAATCCAGGCTACCAGTAGAATTTGCATTTAAAGCAAGAAATGATGCTTCTATCACAACATCCGAATATCTGGAAGACCTACAATTAAGGAAGGAACAAGCACATCAAGTGGTTTCACTTCTCACAGAGAAGGAAACAGACAAACAGAAAAGCTTTTTTGATAGAAAGGCTAAAGTTGTCAGTCGGAGTGAAAAGATTAGCCTTTGAGGGAAATCATAAAACTAGAACTATCACTGAGGATGATAAAATACCCCCAAAGCAGCTCCTTGATCCCACCATAACTTAATAAGTAAAAAGGCCATAACTCTGTAAAATAACATGTAAGTGTAAGACCTTTAGGATATGCACATCTCCTCCTGGTAAAAGAAGCTTCATGTAAAGTTTTATTGAATTCCACCCAGTGGTTTGTAAGAAATAGGCTGGACAAAATATGGCTTACAAAAGACAGCCCGATCGACACAATGACTCCTATATACACCCCCTCCCCTCCCCCAAAAACACCAACTTTGTTTTGGGTGGGGTATAATAAAAGACATGTTTAAACCCGACATATACATTATTATAGACCAACCAATACCGGGTATTCCGGTATTCAAAGTAAAATCTGGAAAACGAACCGAGCGAGAAAGATCCTTGCATCAACACCATCTACCTTTAGTTAAGCATCAAGATGTTATGGAAGAAGAAAGCAAAGAATCTGAAACAGAGAATGATAGTTCTTGAGAAAAAAAGGATGCATCCCAAATTGAAGACATGACACGTAAAGTCACTAGTGAAATGAGAGATGAAGGAACTGACAGTGAGGGATACAACTATGTCAGAAAGACATACGACTATGTATGCTGTACTGAGTTGATCATCTAGATATTGTTGAAGACATATGTATGGAAAAGTAGTTGAAGATGAGGAAGATCCGGAATGTGCAGACCAAGATACTAATAGTATAGAAAAGGTAGGTGAAAATATGAATCATGTTCATGTTAATATTACTTTTACAGGATCAAGGACATGCTGTGGAAGAGCTGGATAGCAACATATATCATAAGTAAGGGGGACAAACATCGAGGACGTTATTACACATTTTCCAACACCCAGACGTTCAGCTAGGGAAAGATCGGCAAGATTCAAAGTATTGATGCAATAAAAATGTCAGGAGTGTTAAACGAAGTTGACAGGTTGATAGGAGAAGTTATTAGAGTGCCATTTTAAATTAATTTTACTATTTATTTTATAACTTATGGTGTTTTATCTAACGATCCCGTGAGAGGTCACAGTTCTTTGGTAAAAAGGGGAGAAAGCAAAAAGGTATTTAGTCAGTATGTATATATGAATATGTCTAGGAAGATGGAAATTAGTTAATTACTTTTAGTTATGTTCATATTTTAATAGGTATTTTTTCAGTACGTATATACTTCGGAATATTGGTGTAAAAAGTAGTTAATAGTACATAACTCGACAGGTTTTGTTCAGTACATGTTTTGGTTGAGCGGAAAGGTGTAACCATGTCATATATTCATTATCAAACAGTTCATGTCGTGTTTGTTAATTGTAAGTCATTGGGGTCATTGGTTGAATTTGGTCATGTGACAGAATCCATGAACAAATTTCAACTGTCATTCTGCTTTTGTCAGAGTCAAACGTCTTAAAAATTGTATTGGTATGAAAGAGAATACATTCAGTTTAATAAATTGATGTTACACACTCTATTCAAACATATGGATCATGGAATAAATTAGTTTAACCAAAAAAGGAATTACGTTATAAAATAGCAACACCCCCATTGGTTACAATGACATGATATATGATTAAATGATCCCGTTGCTCATTATCTTGTTTCGCCAGTGTTTCAAAGGTCGTCTGTGGTAGACCTATACTTTATTTTTTATTTTTTTCGAGTTGAAAAAGAGGTATTGCCATGTGAATCTCGATCAAGATTGATCAGAGATTTTGACAAACACCTTTGTCATGTTTGTCCACGAGAACACGGGAAACAATATGTATCGTCGTGGACCTAGTCAAATACGGAATTTTATCCGTCAAGTGTGAACTGCGCATCATCATATTTGCGCCGGTAAATGAAATGTATTTAAAAAATGCACTTTGTATCTTGGTCTCTTTTCTTATTTTGACAATCATTTGTTTATGATTATTTATATATATAAATTGTGTTCAGTGTATGTTTTTTTACACATACATCCTATGTGTATGACCACATGTACCAGATTACTTAACACGTGCATTATCCCGCATTTAAACAAAACAAAACCTCACATATGTTTCCCTTAATATTTTTTGTATGCGGCCAAATTCTTTATTTGTTGGTAATAAATAAATTAATAACATGAAAAGAAAGAATAAGGTAAGTTTTTTACCCGACCATACTGTAGCAAGCCGTTGCGTTTCTGTTTTGTCCGTACTTTTGTTGTAAATGTATTTTTTATTAAATATTTAAATTGTTTCGTAATCTTCCGCTCGTGTTGCTTACGCACATGAGCTTATTTGTTAACATGAATACATGATGTTACGGGGTTCCTTGTAACCTTAGTCGTGGGTGAATCGATGATGAACATTTAACGCTCAGCTAGATGAGTAACTACATAATCACAACTATAATGCAAAGCGAACCAGTTCGTGCTCAGGTGAGCTAAAAGATAATTATTAAAAACCTTTCCCTGGTGTAGATCTAACAATGCAAAAGAAAGTGTCTTATAACAACATTTAAAATATAAATACATGAAAAGGTGAAACTGTTACAATACGCTAGATCAGCCAAGCTTTAATGATAATGAATGGCAAATCGCCTAAGTACGTATGATGACGTAAACTGGGTTTCGCGCAAATAGAATGAATGTTAATAAAGCGAGGTGAGATGGAATTGATTGATGACGACGACATAGGGACAAAGTCTTTATTTTGTTTTCAACGATCTGGTCTACTGAACTACTGACATGTCTCAACCAAAAAAACATAAAGCCGACAATCAACCGAGTGATGGGACAGGATAATTAGTAAGCATGAAAAGAAATGTATTGCAAATTTAGCTCGTCGGCAATATACATGTTATCAAGTATGCAAAGAGGTTGCGGTCTCTTCTTGGGTGCTTCCTCTACTTCCGTAGCTATCCCCCATAGTGATCTTCATAACAATTTCAAAACATTTATAATCCAGATTTGTCCGCACAAAGGCTAGATTCTTCATCAGCATAACTTTGACAATACATTCAACTTTTTCAGAATGACATGACAGTTGGTGTGAATCCGTTTCGTTTAGTTGAAAGGATTGTGTTCACTACTATTATCGATTCTGATGAACATTTTACCTTTTTTTTCTTTTTTCCGAGATCTATTTTAGGCCTGTTGGCCCCCTCTTCTCCATCTTAAAGTTGTGTTTAGTCTCCGCTTCCGATTCATAGAAGTCAGGTACAAACTTGATGGCATTGTTCTTCAAATGCATGTTGAGCAAGCTATAAAAACTAGTTAAACTGTTTGTAGACATTACTTCTTCAGGTAGATTGTTCTACGTATTTACAACTCTTTGCGAGAAACTGAATCCTATTATGTTAGTCCTATTGTGTCTCTTGTAGATTTGTGATTATGTCCTATGGTAGTCGAATCACTTATATTAAATGTGGATTCCACTGTGTCGATCCCGCTTAAAAGTGTGTATGTTTCGATAGTTTCCGAGCTTAAAGGCTTCTCACACATAGGCGAATCCATTAAACGCAGCCTGGCGAATTCGGTAAATTTGTAAATTCTAGCGAATTTTGACCGAAACTGTTCGAAAATGTATTACATAATTTGAAATACATATAACGAAAGGTAAACGTAGGGGAAATATTTGTTGCAAATGATTAACGAAGTGTGACGAACGGTTACTGTTATTCGCTAGAATGCGTTGGGTAGCGCAAACAATCTTTGTTCTTTCCGTTAGCGATTAGGAACGCAAACATGCGAACCGAAGCGCAAATTTGCGCATGCTTCCGAAGCCGTCCGAAGCTTTACGAAAGGGGATTTTCTGCATCCGGCCGTTACCGGACGCTATACAAGACTGGCGAAAACCGGGTGGGGTCATTTTCTTTATAACTTTCTCCGACTAGACACCACATCAAATTGCTGTTTAATTTTCACCTTTTTAAAAGCTTTGAATTGAAGTATGCCAATGGGGAGAGGAACAATATCTAGAGCGAGAGCTAGAAAGGCTGCTGCTGTAGAGCAAGATGTGCAGTCTGAAGAGCAGCCTGGTGATCCCGAGGAGAAAATACCCAATAGTCTTCCCGGGTAAGTTTTACATTTTTAAAGTTACTTTCCAAATCTTGTATTGTATGTTATATGTTTTGAGGTGTAGGTTCTACTCGTTTGTGGTCTTTATTTGTCATGGTTATATGTCAGAATTGAAGTGTAGGTTCTAGTATTTTGTAGTCCAGTTATGGTACCTATTTTTGTCACGTTTTAAAACTCCTGTTTTTCACAACCTACTAGGTCATGTTTAAGGAAAAGGTTTTGAAAGTAAATGTTTGTCATTGTCTTGGTGTATACACAGTCAAATTGTTCCCGACTATTCTTTGACAGTTATTAGTATTTGTTTTGTACATTTCTATGTTCAGTGCCGGTGATATACAGTCTGATGTCCCAATGTTCCCAGCCCAAGCTTCTGAGAGGTTTGAGGGCCCGAACCTGACGGTGAACATGGGGGAAAAGACTCTGACAGTGATGAAGACTCGGTACCTCCGTCCCAGCCCCATGCGATATCTACCGCGATATCTTCCGATTCACAGTCCTGCGAAGATGAGTCACCACTGGGTTCACAGCAGTCCAAGAAGTCATCAAAGTTACCACAAGGTGACCCATCACAGACAAGGTACTATTTTCTTTTAAATTTCATTTTTGATTAAGAGTTTCATCTGGATTAAGCTGTTTGCATATGACATCAAACTCGGGGTAAGGCAGTGAGGGGTTAAATTTTAAAATAATTCATTACTTTGTATTTGTATTTTGTACTTGTCGTTTTGTGACAATTTCTTTTTTCTGTCTTTTCAGTGCTAGCAGCAGTTTCTACCCCTCTGGAATGCAGAATTATTGTGGTGATAGCTGGCACCCCCCCCCCCCACAAGGCAAATGGACCCCAAACCCATCCCAAGCAGCATCTCCCTGGCACAGTCAAGATAACAGATACATGCAGCAGTATATCCAGCAGCAGAGGATGCCAGCTTTCCAGAAGCAGTTCAATTCCCAGATACAGCCAACATTGCAGTTCCCCAATCGACCACCCCTGATCTCTATATCTCTATCCCTCTAAGACGGAATGTGTCGGCTTGGATCAGTCCATGCAGGCTGATCTGGGTTGATACATTATGCAGAGTCCATCAGAGTCCATAATGTTTGTTTTCTGTCTAAGAATGGCTCATATTTTTTTCTTCTTTTTTTTTAAATCCTTTACTGCAAAGTTGATGTAAGCGGGAAGGGTTTATGAAATGTGATGTCATTTCAACTAACGATTTGTGTGTTAATCAACAGAGGTAAGAAGAGAATAAAATCTAAAGTAAATAACCTTATGACAGCCACAATCTAAGCAAAATATTTCCTTTTCATGGTCACTGAATATTCATATTGACAAAGTAATAATCTGAATAGATGAGAAATATACATGTATATAAATATTACAAATATTAGGAAGATTTATAGAAGATTTATAGAAATATAGGCTTCCTACAGGGATGAGAAAAGTAATTCTTACCAAATTAAAGCACCATTTTGGAAATGTATAATTATATCCCTTTCCCTAATATAGACGCTTTCTGACGCCTCTGCAGCAGACGGCATTTTGAAAACAGTGACAAAAAGAAGAAATGGCTCAAAACAAGATATTTCTCCTTTTGCCAAAATGTTTTCCACTTTTAGTCATTCAGGTGCCCATTCAATTCAAGAGATTTTCTATTTTTTGACAAAATATGTTCAATGTCACCTAGCTGCTGCAGAATTGTTGTATGAGGGAAACGGATAAACAGTGGTCATGCAAAAAATGGAGTGAAAATAATTGCATTCAGTCAATTATTTTTTAAATAGATATTTATGGATATGGAAGTGCGTTATAGTTTTCGTTCACTAATATTCTTACAAAATAATTAAAAAATAAATGACATTGAGAGCACAAATTATTCTATGTATTTTGTGTCAAAATGTGTCTGTAGGTGGGAAAGGGTTTTGTTAATTTGTTGTGCTTTCATGCCATTTTTAATCTGATTGATTGATTGATAGATTGATTGGCGTTTAACGCTGTTTGTAACAATTTCTCAGCCATTTTCCAAGCAACTGGCTGCTTTTCCACATAGACTGTTAGCCCATTGGTGGAAGACGGATGACACATTGACTTTTGTCAAACGTCCAAACGTCTGAAAGAAAGTTGGCCAGTTGGGATTCAAACTGACAACCACTGGATTGACAGCCTGCACCGTTACCGACTGAGCTACCGAGACTCAGCCCGTTTTAATCTGAATCACAGCTATTATAATATTAATAATATAGTACACAATAATCAACGATCCCTGGGTGACAATTAAACCAGTAGTTAGAATATAAGGCTAAGAAATTAGCCTTAATTTTCCGCGATAGTTATAATCCCGAGCAGGGATTGGACATGAACTGTTGAGTCTCAAAGCCAAAGTGCAATCACTTAACTCTGTCCCACCTGTAGACGCATTTTGATGCAATGAATGTTGCACCATTTGTAATGCTAATATTTGTGTAGCTCATGTTATTGTTCCTTGTACAACTTTCCCTAATAAAGACACTTTCTGATACCTTAAAATGCAGCAGACGACTTTTGAAAACATTAATTTTTTGTGACAAAAGGAGAAATTACACATGTTTAGAAATTATCTCTTTTTGACGAAACGTTTTTAATAATTTGGTTCTCATTTATAGAGATTATTCATGTTTTCAAAGTTGTCTGCTGTAGATTTATTGTATGTGGGAGAGGATTGAATATGTCAGTGTTATACAGTAACTGTCACAGTACATCTAGAGTTACTGTAAGATATACATTTCTCGGATACAAAAAAAAGTCATCTTAAATGCTTTCTGTCGCCTCTGCAGCAAACAACAATTGAAAACATTGTGTGTGAGAATAGTAGACAATTTGCTCATTTTGCAGTAATCATACCTAAATTTAAAGGTGTATTTGCTTCAATGTTTTCAGAGTTGTCGGCAGGTTTGTTGTATGTGGGAATAATATCTCTTTCACCACAGATACAAAAATCTACAAGAAGACAAGTTTTGAAAATATTTTCCCAAAATTTTGGATCATCTATATAAATGAAATTAATTGTTTCCCTCATACAACAATTCTGCAGCAGAACATATATTGTCAAAAAATGGAAAATCTCTATAATTGAATGGATGACCAGTATGATTCAAAGTGGAAAACATTGTGGCAAAAGGAGAAATCACTCGTTTTGAGCAATTTCTTTTTTTGTCACTATGTTTTCAGAAAGCTAGTCTGCTGCAGAGGCTTCAAAAAGCGTCTATAATTATGTCAGGCAAAGGTTTAAAATATAATTACCAAATGAGATGGAAACATTGTGACAATTTCTCAACTTAAATGTCTGCTGCAGAATTGTGTCAAATTGTGACTTCAAAAGAATTATGGGGAAGGGATAAAAGATTGACTGTAAGTATCTTTCTCCGGGATTTGAAAAATAGAAACCTTAATTAATAAGTCAACTGAGCTCAAGCCATATATAGGATGAACTTGTCAAACTGAGGCTACTTGAATGGAGAGACAACCCCCATCACTGACTGTCCATATCTCTTATGCGATTAATGGCAGCTCTTTTCTAATTTATAGTGACAGAAGTTTGTCAATGTCATGACACAGGCTACCTGACAATCTGGCGTGTGGCTCAAATTTCCGGACCAATTTGTTTAAACCCTGTCCCAACTACGACAAATCTGGACCAGCAGACAATTGAGAACAAAACACTGTGACGATGGACAACATATTATGTTTTTTTTGTTTTGTTGTATACCGATATTTTTCTGCCATATCTCAGTTATATCACCTTTTCCCACATGCAGATGCATTTTGAAGCCACTGCAGCAGATAACTTTTGAAAACATTGTGGGAAAAGGATAAATTGCATATAATGAGCAATTTTTCCTTTATCTATACGCTGTTTTCATTTAGGGAGACTTTTCATATTTTAACCACTTAGATCATCTATTTTTTAAGTTGTCTGCTGCAGATATGTTGTATGTGGGAACGGTTTAAACCTCTTTTATTCAATTGAAAAACCCCACCTGGTGTTCAGACAGGCAGACAACAGAAAGCTCGACTTTTTCAAAATTA
>JAUELF010055159.1:0-16729 GCA_031471495.1 Clinocardium nuttallii
TCACGGCGGCCAGTTCACCTACTCATGTGTTTCCTGGTTTTCTCACACCAGTACTCCACACAACAATCTTACCAAGCAACTGGCTGCTTTATAACATGACTTGGCCCATTGGTGCAAGACAAAAGACACGTCACATTGACTTTTGTCAAACTTCAGAAAAAGAAAGTTTGCCGAGCTGGGATTTGAACGTCAAATAGCTGTATATACCCCTCCTTATCTGGAGCTCTGTGTTTACATATCAAACATCAGTGGTTCACTATTCAATGTATTCATATGACCAAAAACTATACTTAGTTACTTACATCAACAAAGTTAATCTGAATGGAGGCATGATCCTTGGCACCAATAATCTGGTTACTGGCGGAGCTGAAACGAAGTCAAGACTGAAATATGATTTTCAATTAGACTTAATTAAATAATTAGGAACGTTGAAAAATGGTTCTCCGATTAATACCCCAAAAGATACACTTCTCGTTAAGAGTCTTGGACTCATGAATTAGTTATTTAAACAACCTTTATGAAAAGCAACTTAACCCTCTGTGTTTTCAAAATTAACCAATTGCGGATCAAAATTATCTGTTAGTTTTGCTCCCCTGGGAACCCTACCAGGGATTTATCCTGGACTTGATTGACCCCAAGCCTTAATGGTTACTTTTCTCATTTGATCTGTTACAACAATTTTTTTTATCATCCCTGAACCCTTTCCCACAGGTGCCAGTGAGTTTGTAACATGGTGAACTTATAACCTGGGGTAAGTGAATTTGTTACCCATTGGAAAATATTAAGTAACATTTATAATCTATACATTCATATAATTTTTTTTACAGAATTAGTGTTAATGAAATAATTTTTATTATATTTTGATGTAATAATTATTAATAAATAAAGATTATCATTTATGGCCATATAGTGGTTTTGTGATAACTAACGTAGTGTCTGTTGTTAAGTAGGTGTGAACATATCTTAGATGATTACTTGACAAGAGTCAGATGATCTAGATTGGCAGTAAATTATTTCTCAACATGTGTTCAAGTGCATACAAAAAATATACTTATATAAAATGTTTATTATATTCGCCTCATCTTAAATACTTAACCCTTTCCCACCTATAGATGCATTTTGACGCAACTGTAGAAAACAACTTTAGAAAACATTGTGACAAAAGGTAAAATTGCTTAAAACGAGCAATTTCTCGTTTTGCCATGTTTTCAACTTTGTTCAGTAATTATAGCTACAATTATAGAGATTTTCCGTATTTTTTAGTAGATATTTTCAAAGTAGTCTGCTGCAGATTATTTTTATGTGGGAAAGGGTTATGAAACACTCTAAATAAGACAGAAGTGATTAATTACGTGGCTAGTCAAGTAAATCAATAAAGGCAATTAAAACAGTTAGTCAGACATTATGATTAAATATTTTGTTTTTAACAAAATGACATGTAAGTATATATTTCGGCAACTTTAATTAATTTAATGGCGCTTATCATCTCAATTATCTAGGATTATTACAAATAGAACACATCAAATAGGATATTATTAATTGCAATAAGAACTATGTGTTAGATAAATAAAGTTAACGATAATTGTCACATATAAGTTAAGCTAGTACTAATGATTGTATATTGTTTTATGGCACATCGACAGCTAAGGTCATTTAGCGCGCAATTAAATTTAATTATTCGTGATCCCTGGGTAAACAAACCAGTACTAGGCTAGAAAATGTGCCTTGCCCAAGGGCACTCCACCATGACCGAATTGCCGCGACTGGGGATCGAACCAGGGACACCCTGTTTCGAAATCCCAGACGCTAACCACTCGACCACAGCGGATTCCTAAAAAAAAAGCTAGAACTAAAACAAGTTTTAAAATATTGTTTTCCAACAAGTTTCATTTAAAAAAAAATAATCTACAATCAATCTATATTTTAAATGTAGAATATTTTTCAATAGGTTATAAATTCACTTATACCAGTGTACGAATTCACCAAAATATACAGGTTGCGGTTTGATTTATTAGGGTTTTACACCGCTTTTAACATGATATCAGTTATATCGTGGCAACAGTATACTTATCCATGGGTAAACAAACCAGTACTAGTACTACTACTAGGCTAGAAAATGTGCCTTGCCCAAAGGCACTCCACCGGGGAAACTCGGTTTAGAAATCTCCGACACTAGCCACTCGACCACAGCCGATTCCTACAGGTTGCGAATTCACCAGGTTAAGATTCACCGCAATTTCTCCTTTTGCCACATTTTTTAAAAATTTTATTCTATGATTATACTTTCATTTCTTGATATTTTGCGTACTTTTGACAACATTATTTCTAAGTTGTATGCTGCAGATTTGATGTATGTGGGAAAGGATTAAGGTGCATTTGCGACCAAAGAATATCAAGCTGTTAATCCACAGAATGAGGTATGTGATTGTCAAGACAGGTACGTAGATAATCACAAGACTAATCTAGTTATCTACGTACCTGGTCAAGAAATATTTTATTATTGCTGAATTGTTCTATTTGTTGGTGAAATTTGATTATATCTGTTCAACTTTCAAAATAAGACATTTTCCCACATGTAGACACCTGTATTGGACATTTTTTGAAAACATTTGAGACAAAAGGAGAAATTGCTCATATGATAATTTTTCTTTCATAAAGTGAATTCTAGTTACATCTGTTGCTAGTATATTTTATGTGGTTAACCAGGAAAATAACTAGTTCAGTTTAGGGAACTGCGACTTTGCAATTAACACATGTGCCTTTATTTTCCATAATATATTGATCAAATTGTCGATCCTTGAATCCTGTTATACGCTATCACATAAATGAAGACAGACACGAGATATTTTGATAGCGCTTACCATTTTCTTGGGACGTACATGTCCACGAATTCACCAGTGTCGTTTTGCATGTTTAGAGTTTAAGTGAAGTACCTGAAAAAGACAAAAAACACAGATTTATCTACAAATAGATCTTAAATAACGGAAAACAAACGTTTTCTAACAAGCACGAAAATAGCACACTCACTATCACAAATGGCGACAGGAAAAGGGAAGACACACGTGGTTAATTTGGCTGACTCGGATTTTTCCCTTAATCAACCAATACAGTCGCAACGTTTCGAGTATCCAAACTCAAGGGAGGAAATCCATGTGAAAGTTCTATGTTGTAGGGAATGGAAATATATACAAATATCAATAACACCAATAAAATAATATTTGGTTCAAGTACGAGAATACACGGTCTGATTTACAGGATTTTTGATGATCTCTACCAGGGACGTAGATAAGATCTTATCTACGTCCCTGTCTCTACAGACTGTTTTGACTTTTGACAATCTCAAACAAGGGAAGAAACACGATATAGAGATTACAATTTGCAATACAGAGTTAACTCCCATCATCTCAAAGAAAACTCGACCCTCCGACCACAGGTGTTTGTATCGATATTAATCATAGATACCTTCACTATAGTAAAGGATACACTATAGTGAAGGTATCTATGATTAATATCTTAATACTTTAAGGATACACTATATAGGGGCGTAAAATTATCAACCGATACAAATACCTGTGCCTCCGACTTATAGCAGAGTATCCGACCATGGACGTAGATAAGACGTCCCTGATCCGACCCATAGTTCAAGTTCGTTTACAAATTAATTGCAATCTGGGACTACGCTTATTAGAATTCCCTGTTGCAATACAATATATTTTATAGCATAACAACTACAAGTTGAAACAAACAAACGCAAATTATAACAAAGAGAGTGGATTTTCCGAAGAGCCCCATGTATAACCGTACTTATACAAAGACCTAATAAACATTATTCTTTGGTCTTTGACTTATATAACCAAAAAAGATTCTCATATTTTTACCTATACACACAATCAGGGACGTAGATAAGTGATTGGTTTATTGGTGATTGAGTGGTCGATAACATATGGTGCTATAGCGAGTGATTGAGAGTGAGGTACGTTATGGTAGGCTATATATATAAGTTTCTATTCAGTTAGTGCGTGTTGTGTATTACAAAGGAATTCTTACTTGAGAAGAACAGTAATTCTCTTGTAAAACACAATACAGATAATGAGCTTTATATATACATGTATATGTATATTCCTTTATTTTACTTAACCATAGCAAGTTCGGCCTTACTAAAACGAAATATAAACTTTAAAAGTACCTGTTACTGGTGTTTATTTCTTTTCTTTTTGATTATTTCATTTTTACAAGGCAACACTATATACACAAACATAATAGTCACCTAATAAGCTAATTAAACTCTCAAGAATTTGAGGGGGAAGACAATATAAGAATCTGAGGCAATTATGTGAACGTCTATCTGGAATATATAAGAGCTAGGATAACACTATCCCTTTCCCACAATGTTATCAAGAACGTCTTTTATATACATGTATACGTAAATATGTAACATTAATACTTCATTTCTGGTCCATTATAGAGGCGGCACTAACAAATGTTCAAAGAGAGAGATAAATAAGCTGTGTTTAATAATTCAAATACTTCTTAATCATGACATTTTGGGTTGTATCCCAGAAACGCACCAGCTGTAGTGTTAAAAAGCGGTGCAGTGTCCGAAAAAAGGGATTGATTTGCTACGCCAACGTGACGCAACGGGGTGACCTTTTTGCTCCAGGACCAGCCCTTCCTGCCACCCAGCTGATCAATTGATGAAGAAATGGGTGACCCTGACACTGGATGTAAGAACTTTATTCAATGCAATTCTTTATTGGCTAATATCGACAATTTATGGCCATTTACAAAGTTGAAGAATATGGCTGAGACAAAAGTAAACAAATATGAATACAATGTATACAGTTTGTCAGATAAACAATGTGTTGTATAATGCTGCCCGCAGTCGTATTCGATGGTCCATCGTGATATGAAGAGTATGTATTTTCGATCTACTCGTTCCGGCGGGTCTTTTAACAACAAGTTTGGCCTTGAATTGGGACGTTCTGGCACTTTAACAGACGAGCCAAAAGTGTCAGCTATCGAAAACGAACTTTTGCATATTCAGTGTGAAATCGCGCAAACCGTGACCGCCCATTACCGCTGCACGCAGTCGCATTCGATGGCTCATCGTGATATGAAGAATATGCATTTTCGATTTACTCGTTCCAGCGTTTTTTTAACACCAAGTTTGGCCTCGAATTGTGACGGTCTGGCATTTTTCTAGACGAGCCAAAAGTGTCTGCTATCGAAGTTTGTCAGATAAACAATTTGTTGTATAACGCTGCCTGCAGTCGCATTCGATTGCTCATCATGACATGAAGAGTATGCATTGTTGATCTACTTACTCCAGAAGTTCTTTTAATACGAAGTCGGGCCTCTAATTGGGACATTCTGGCACTTTTCAGACGAGCAAAATGTATCCGCTATCGAAAACGAACGTTTGCAGATTCAGTGTGAAATCGCGCAAACCATGACCGCCCCTTAACGCTGCCCGCAGTCGCATTTGATGGCTCATCGTGACATGAAGAGTATGCATTTTCAATCTATAGTTTGGCCTCGAATTGTGTTCTGGCACTATTCAAGGCATCTAGAAATTGATCGCTATCGAAAATATGCAGTTTCAGTGTGAAAACAGCATCAACCTTTATTACGTCATTGCGAATAAATATCTTCATAAATTTATTAATATTTTCTTTTTAGATTTTAACGGTAATTTGTTTCATTATTTAATTCATAAATATAAATATTATCAATATATATAGTACTTATTAATTGTTTATATTGATCTAGACAAGGGATAATTTACTGAATATAAGAGAAGGTTGTTTTATTTTTCGATCAAATGTATTCCTTTAAATTGAGGTATTGTCGTCAAAACTTGATAGAGTTGTGTTTTAATATTAAGCTCCGACCAGAAGAGAGACGTCTACGAGCCTACCGGTCGATTGATCGATGACAAGATGGTAGAGATGTTCGACCAGACAGATTTCAACCTTCCTCGTCCAACAATGCTTGGGCAATACATCGTGTCAGGCAGAAGATAAGACCAGTAGAACAAACTCATTATATTTCGAATGGTGTCAAAGCAGATACAGTCGAACCTGTGCTTAAAGACTACCATTGAATAGCAATTCCATGTCTATAGCGACCATATGTTTAATTCCTCAAATATTCATTTTCTGTATAAATGACACTGCAATTAAAGACCACCTGCGATGACGGACCCTATTGTTCACTTTCCATGGATGGTCTTTCAACACAGGTTTAACTGTATACAGAAATGTAATAAATGCATAATTGTGCTTAAATTTACTGACTGGGTAGAAAACCTTGCATGCCTTGTTTAATGCTATGAAGAAGCAACACGAATTGGCTTGATATATATAGTAATTTTATTCTTCCCTCTCCAATGTTTGGGTTCTTTAGACCAAAATGCATATACTGTAGGCATATAGTATGTGTATCCCACTAGATCAACATAAGCGTTCCTTGATAGAACACCCATGATGTCAACACGGTCACGGAGACCAGGCTCAAAATATATAAAACTATACTCTGTTCTCAGATTTTTTCCTCGATTATCTGATTGGTCAGAAAGGAATTAATTCACCAAATTGACCAATCAAAATCCTTATTTTCTGTATACTTTGCAACATTTTGATTCAATGTAGTACTTGTATCCGCGTTAGAACTAAAAGCTGTTAAACACGTCGTTAACTTCGTATCAATCAATTAATCCGACAATAGATTAATCAATCAATATGATACTTCCAATTCGAGGGGAAGATTAAGGATTCCGTCTCGTTGTATTTCGTATTGGTTGCACATGGACTTAGGTTTTTGGTAGAGACGTTTACCTTACATGAGTTATGGGCACACGGTTAAACCACAAAGGAGCATACTTGATTAATTATTAAAGCCGGAGTTATGTCACTTGGTAAAGACATGCGTATTGTTTCAAGGAACATGTGTACCAAGTTTCATCTGAATATGTGTAACTGATGTTTTTAGTTATGATGTAAGGTTAAAGTTTGTGTGACGACGACGTGAAGAGTATCACAATAGTTCGACTTTTTCTCTTCGTAAAACGGACGAGATAATAAAAACCATTGTGCAGGACGTTGCACATCATTAAAAAGTCGCACAATGTGAGCCGTCCTGCGAGAAAACCAACATAATGGCCTTTGCGTAATGTATCGACCCATATGAGTCCGTGCAGACTGATCTGGCCGACACATTCCGTCCCAGGGGGATAGAGGTATAGTGTAATAATTCCTGATACAGAAACTCCACGAAGGCGAATATTGTTTATGCGGGTAAGCTTGTGCTAAGACTGATCCATGTCGATAGTTTAAGCAGAGTCCAACATGTTGGTTTTCTCGCCGGACGGCTCAACTATGTGAACTTTCTGTTTAATGGTCAGATAGCTTTCGGTGGATATATAATGAAATTATTGTATTTTCTTAAAATAAATACTTTATTTAATGAGGTACATATATATTGATACACATACAAACAGTAACATAAAAGCCTGATAAAATCTGCGATATATATGTACTGCAACCCAAGTAGGTCCAGTTAATATCAATATGGATCATATAATATGGAAATGCAATATGACAATTTTCTTAGCTTGTTATTAATACGATCTTGTTGGTTTTACCGGAATACGACCCCAATCTTTACCTCCACCCTATTGTGTTGTTGTCGTTGTTGTTGTTCTTGTTATATTTTACGACGCTTTCAACATTTTTATATTTATATCACGGCGTTTCCGGGGTCAATTACCAGTACTTCTGGTCCATTTATCCTGACACCAACCAGTCAGGCGGAATCCTAACCCGAAAACCATGAGAGCCAAGAAGGACAGCCATTACTACCATTTTTAAAGTCTTTGGTAAGACCGGCCGGTGAAAAAAAATCTTATTGTATACAATTACTTAAAATTAGTCAGAATATGCAAACAAAGTTAATCGCGATTAGAATACAAGACTATGTAAGCTGTTACTGATCTACGGCATAAGTAACGTAGGTCTAACCCTATTCAGCATGCATACGTAACTTGACCCATATACAGCAGAATATTTTAGAAAAAACGTTGTTGCAAAAGGGAAAAATTGCTCATTTGAGCAATTTCACCATTTCTCATAATGTTTTAATTATAGATAATTATTTTATTATTTTCTTTTATTAAGATTTAACAATAATATTATAAAGACGTTTCAATGTCTTCTACTGCAGATTATTTGTGGGGAAGGGTTAAAGGCCCGCACTTTAGGTTAAAAGTAAAATTCTCGTTTAACGTCGACACTCAGTCTTCTAGTCGGATGTGTGATCTGCGTTGACATGCTATGATAGTTGAAAGAATTGCTCCCGTCACGAAACAAATCCCAGCAAATCCGAAAGACCAACTGTAATCGCCTGTTACATCGTGTAGTAAACCTGACAACAAATAAATCAAACATAAAATTGATAAATTGCATTCCAACTTGGGACTGAAGCCTCTCATACTTTCATTCAATTCCATTCGGCATTTGAAGGGCACGAAAACAGTTTCCTTTACATTGAATGGTGGTTTACAATACCCCTTCCAGATATCACACGGTGTTTTATTTATACCCCTTCCAGATATCACACGGTGTTTTATTTATACCCCTTCCAGATATCACACGGTGTTTTATTTGGACATTATTGAACCAGTCGTAGTAACAACTGGATATACTTATCCCCGCACTGAACCCAGAGCGCCAAGGAAGGAAGCCCTTACTACCGTTTTTAAAGTCCTTGGTATGATCGAACCCATATCTCCGGTTCCAAGACGGACTCTCTAAAGCCACTACACCACGTACACTAGTGTTACCCTTTCCCAAATCTGCAGCAGACGACTTTGAAAATATGGTGACAAAAACCTGAAAAATCTCCATAAAAATCATCATGAGCAATTTCACCTTTGGCCACAATCTTTTTCAAAAGTTGTCTGCTTCAGATTTGTTGTATGTGGGCAAGACCATATTAGCTAAAAAGTTAAACCGTGTTTTTTAATAAATTTACCCTTTCCCACATGCATGTGTATCATAGGAAACTTTTTAAATATAAATTCCACAATGTTTTCAACTCGATTCACTGCTTTTGCTTTCATGTATGTATTATTATTATTGTCTAACCGTTTTCAAAGTAGTCTGCTGCAAATTGTATGTATGTTGGAAAGTGTTTATGGATCAGAATGAGTTTAAGGAGAATATATTAGAACATCTCCATCAGGAACTAATCTGATTTCGCAATAATTGTTTTTATTAAATAAAACATTTTGCATCTTATTTGCAGTAGCTGACAACTTTTTTCAAATTCACCTTTCTGATCTATAATAATACACCAGTTTTGTCAGTGAACATATTTGAACCATATCCTGCTAAACTTTTTAAAAAAGACGACTTTTAAAAAAAAGGGATACGGAATATATTTTTTATTGAAAATATTGTTATTGACTAGAGTTGAAAATAGTGTCGCTTAATGATAAATTGCTTAATAACAGCAATTGTCATATGACATAATGGTTTTAAAGTCGTCTGCTCCTTTGCAATAAAAGCCGTCGGCTACATATTGATTTAATTTGCGTCTTCATGTGTGGGAATAGATTAACTTACCCGAAATTGGCACACCAATCAGAAACCCTACACCTGAAATTAAATTTCCCCATATAAAGAATGGTATCGGATCTTCCGTCACAGTTGTCTCCCTTATCACATGGGAAGCAACTCCCAAGGAACGGCACGGAGCTGAAATAGTAATAAGTCGCATTTTATGTGGACTGTCCGTGTAAATTATAATGTTGCACGATACACACATAATAAGGTCAGTTTACTATTATATACTTATATGTAAACTAACCATATTAAACGGGTCCTCACATACAACACATATGCAGCAGACGACCTTGGAAATCTTCTTGTTAAAATATGGCAAATCTCTAGAAATGAAACAATTACAATTTCTTAAAGTTGAAAAGTGATGGCAAATGGAGAACTTGCTCATTATGAGCGATTTCTCCATTTGCGAGAATGGTTTTTAAATTGGTCGGCTTAAGATGCGCCAGAATGCGTCTGTAATTGGTTAAGCGTTAAGCGTGTTATGTCTTTTCAATAACACGGACTTTATAATTATAATCCGACCAATCATAATCACTTACATAACCTAACACTACATACGGTCAATGGTGTGTGTGTGTGTTGTTGTTGTTGCCATAGTTTTGCCTTTCTTTATAACGACGTGTACGGAAATGTTGCATAGTTTGGACAAAGGTACGTACCAGAAAATATACCAAACAGTATGGCGCTTAGGATAAGTTTCTCAAACGTAGAGTAGTAATGCGCAAGTGCAGCAATAGCTCCGCCTACTATTGTACTTCCGGCGAGGATTATTACAACCGACCTAGGATAGTCGGATATCAGGTGCTGGAGAGAAAACTCGGAAACAACGACAGTAAATGATGAGAGCACCCCTATCACAGTCAATGTCCAAACAGCACGCATATCTGTTATGTCTGAAAATGAAGAACGAAACATAATTCAGTTGTTGATTGGTGTTTTACACGGCGTTGAACAAGTTTTCCAGGGACAAGAATTAAATCACGGCGTTTTTAATATAAATAAGCAGTACTTTATGAGCTGTTCCATGAAAAAAAAAACATTATGGTATCTGCATACTGTATCGACCCATATCAGCCTGCGTAGTCCGCGTAGGCTAATCCGGCCGACACATTCCGTCTCAGGGGATAGAAGTATAGAGTAATGAAAATCCACAATATCCGAAAAGTGTCTGTCCGGGTTAGCCTGCGCGGCATGCTAAGGCTGACCCGGGTCGATACTTTACGCAGTCATCAATGTTGTTTTCTCGCAGGACGGCTCATATGTATATATGTCATCATTCGTGTCGAAATTATAAAAAGGAAGTGATTCCATTATTTCTTTCCTATTGCTGGAAACAAAACAAAATTGCAGGAGTGGACTATGAAGACGTCGAGTTTAACATATGGTTATATAAAAGGTATAACTATTGAAATGAGTTGTAAACATTGTAAACATTGTGAAACAATGAGATATTGGTCATTAAAGGCAATTCCACATTTTACGATGTTTTCAATTATTGTCTTTTGATGGCTGCAGATGACCCAAAATAAGTCCAAATGTGCACACGGGTTAATATTTCACCTATCATACAAGTTACACGAATGGTTTCCATTGCGTAGTTCATTGCATTCAACTTACCGTGTTCGCGTGACAAATCAGGATAATACAACAGGGGAACTCCGAACGCCATTGAATATAAAAGAACCGCTACAACCAACACAATCAACCTCCAATTGCATAGTGCCCGTGGGTCAGAAATACTCTGAATAAGGGATAGAGGCGCTTCCTCGTCCACTGTTTTAGGTTCCTCACTCGTAGGCGTATCAGGTGGAAGCGTTTGCAATGAACGTTCTAAATGCGGGACTTCTGTAACTTTATCATCACGTGGTTTAGTCACTTCCTCGTCTTCTGAACTTACATATACTTCGTCATCAACTACGTAATCGTCAAACCGTATGACGTCAGTGTTGGCACTGATTACTATTTCCTCTGTCGGACCAACGACGCTTTTGTAGTGTTTCGAACCTGGTGTGTGTATCCTTGATGTTTCATCCTCAACTGATGCACTAGCTTCACTAAGATAGACATCTTCAACAACGGTGGTAGTGGTTCCCCCGTCACTGTCGTCTAGGTCGTCACCCGAACTTGTCATACGATCATATGTACTCGGTTGATGTGCAGCTAGCTTTTTCTCCGACTTCTTCTTCTTTATTCTGTGTGGTCTGAAGAATAGCCCGCATACTATACAATTAGCGACGATCGCAGCCAGTATTAGAAATGTGCCAAAGTATGAGAATCTGTCCAACAGGCCCCGAGTTATAAACCCGAATAGAAATGTTCCAAGCGGAAACGCCGTCGATAATAAGGCATACACGAGCACTGGTCTCTCATCATTAAACGCGTTAAGTACAGCCAGTATGGAAGCCACATGGACCAGTCCGCTTCCACAACCTGTAAAGACATGAACTAATTTAACTATTTAAAGACGAATCTAACGTCAGCAAACGTCTTTTCGGAAAATGTAACAGAAAAACCACAAATAGCCATTTTCTCATTTTCTCACAATGTTTTCAAGAAAGAGTTTATTAATACTTACGAATTATATATTTAAAACGTTCTATTATCTCAATGTCTAAGTATACTGTTACCGAGATATAACGGATTTTTCTAAACGTCTCTAAGCCCCAATGACGTCAATAAAGTAAGAAATCAGAAAAAACGCTAGCGTACTACATACTGTATAAGTCCTTACATAAAAGATAAACACATAAGACGCAAAACACATGTTCACTTCTTGAGACACCTATCGTACATATAAAATATGTTAGAAAACAATCAATTCCGAAATTAAATATGATAAATAAAAAAAACATTCCTTGGTTCGTCGATATGTCGGCACTTGGCCTATCTCTAAACAAATGAATTTCACCAAAAACCCTTTTGTCCATATTTGTTCGTTTGTTTGAATGTTTAACATCGTTTTCAAAAGTATTTCAGTTATATCACTGCGTTTTCTATGTTACGTTCCATGACCGTAACAAAACGTAGAACAACATTACCCTTATTACTCAAACATACACGGTACATGAGTGTAATTTTAATTCATTTATTAGTAATTTCAACCCAGTAATTCGGTTTTATTTATCCTGATATCAATGCATCAGTAAGAATGCTATCCCCAATCCATAAGCGGCAAGGACGGAAACCATTACAAGCATTGTTTGAAGTCTTTGGTTTGACCCGACGAGGAACTGTACCTTGCTTGAGCCGTCCCGCGAGAAAACCAACAGTATGGCCTCTGCGTAATGTATCGATCGAGACCAGCCTGCGCAGTCCGCGCCGACACATTTTGTCACAAGGGGATAGAGGTATAGAGTAATGATTACTGAAACAGGAAATTCACAGAAGGCGAAAAGTGTATATTCGGGTAAGCCTGCGCGGCATGCTTGGGCTGATCCGGGTCGATACTTTATCCACAATGTTGGTTTTCTCGCTGGACGGCTCATTTTACCAACGACTAGCGATTTGAGGTGTTAATGCACCTGCGTAAAGTGAACACAAACAAACCTGTGAAATCAAACAACTACATCCGGGTACGGCATTGTTCCTTGAAATTGGAGAGTTATTAACCCTATGCAGTAGAAGACGTTGAATTCGTCTTGCCAAACATATTTAATAGCTCTATAAATGATAGTTTAAATATCGAAAATATTGTGATAATAGGAAAATTTGCTCATTATGAGAAATTTCTCTTTTTGTCACAATGTTTTCAAAAGTCGTCTGCAGTTTACGCGCGAAAAGAGTCCATAATATCATTGTAACATTGTACTTACCGACTAGCACCCCTAGAGTGATGTAATGCCAGAAGACCTTGGATAGGAAGGAGCTAATAAGAAACCCGAGGCACATCTCAACGGTACCAAACAACGTCACAAGAAAACAACCAAGTTTACTTGACAAACCCTGTGCGAGAGGAGCTGAAATATTAGAAAGTGAGCAACGGTATGCGAAAACAGACCTTCAGTATATGACCGAGGTTTTCAAATAATATTCCGAATTTAGAAATACATGAATTAATGTTAATGCTTTCCATAGCATGTGATAGGAAATAAACTAATTAGAAAAAAATTCTTGTTTGAAGTTGCAATTATGACCGGATTTAAATATGAAAAAGTTCGTCGTTAGTTTCGATTTAAGCTAAAGACAACAGATAAATGTTACCAAAACGCATATTCATTTCATATACATGTATGTGCAATGCAGCGACAAATAAGTGTAAGTTACACAATTTAGCTTTAGCTTGTCGATTCCATTTTAGGAAGGGCTTTAACTCAATTATACCAGTTGCAGGCATAATGCGTGACAAGGGTTTCAGCAGAAAGTATATTTGTCTTGGCTCGACTAATAAGCATTGACTGGGACTTAGATCAAAGGATTGATGGATAAATCAGTATTTATATGCCAATCAGTCCTGATATTCCTAGTGCCCATGTGGTGTTGTAGTAGAATAACAGCCTCTCGACTGCTGGAGGACGCTGGCTCGATACCCGGCTTGGTCACATAAATACTTAATAAATAGTAGTAAATGCTTTAGTAAAAGTATTATGGCTGACTCACTGGTGTCAGGATAAGTTGACACGTAGTACTGTTAACTTACCCAGGAAACGTCATGATATAACTGACACATTGTTTATCGTGACGTAAAGCACGTTGTCTTTAATGTATATGCAATGCTTATTATTGAGCCTGACATGAGACTTAAGAAAATGACAGATGATTCACGTATATACATACCGATCAGCCCAGACAGTCCTAGTGCAAGCGCAGCAATGCCTCCGGTTTCTATACTGGAGGTTTCGAGCCTGTCTCTGAAGTCCATGTATATGATTGCGTAACCACGGACAACGCCCCCTGACAACACGTTAGCAACCACAGCCGCTGCAAGAACAACCCATGGCCAATGTTTCTCCACTGAAAAAGGAATGTGAGATTATTCTTATTGGTTGATTGTTTGGAGTTGAACACTGTTTTCAACAGTATCTTTGTCACGACAGCCAGGTGATCAAATTATGCGTTTCGTGGCTCTCTCGCACCGGTACTCCACACAACATTGGCCTACTTCCCAGACAATATTCCAACGTCCCGCATATGTTCCATAGCAGACTTTTTTTAATTCCCTGTGACAAAAGTAGACATTGTACAGATAGAGCATTTTCTCCTTCTGTAGCAATATGTAAATCTCTCTTTCAGGTCGAATTACGCTAAATACATCGGCTGAACTACACTACTATAGTCCCTAAAAAAAGTGGACTAGAGTGTAAACCATCACCAGAATGCATAGAATATATGACATTGAGTTTAAAATAATTGTAAATGTGTATAGGATGTACTAGAAATGATTTATTTGATTACTTTTAGTATTTTAACCTTGTTTAAGGTCAAATTACGCTAAATACATCCGCGGACACTTTGATCTACAATACAGAAGTCCCTAAATAAACCTTTGTTTGTGTAGCACTGGAAATGATTGATTTGATCACTTTTAGTATGTTGACCTTGTTTGAAAGTGAAAGTAGAGAATGCTAAACACCGGTTTGTCAGGGCCCTAGTTTGTCAAAAATTACGGTAACCATTTTCGCCTGATGAGTTCTTTCTTGCATAGTGCATGACCCCCCACATTTCCTTTGGATTGTTTTAAAGCTAAGAGGTTTTCAATGCTATATGGTGTTATATATGAGAAACGTTTAGAAAGTGTAACAGTTGAGGACTGAAACCGGTCGATATACATGGAAACAAAGAATGAATTTATTTAGTGTATTGTAACCTAAAAACCTTTTGGGTGGAATATATAAAAAGTCAATTTTGTGACAGCTGCACATATTGAAGCATTCTATGGTACTTTATGAAGTGGGATTCAGTCAAATTGCTTGACAATACCTCGGGCTGAGGGTGTCTCGCCTTCTCGGATTTGATGGAGAGAAAAGTTCTGATGATCTTTCATAAAGATTGGTGAAAAATGTAGATTCTAGAGTGTTCAGAAAGTTATTCTAACCTTGGTTAACTTAACCCATGTTAGGTGACTCAACCTTGATTAAATCTGACTGTAGAGGGTAAGTTACTTAAACTGAGTTAAAAATAACCCAACTAACCTGAGTTAAAATTAACCCAACTAACCTGATTTAAAAATAACCCAGGATAGGCAATTCAACATTGACTGTAGATGTTAAGTTACCCAACCAAGGCCAATTTCTGCCAATTTAAGACCTTGATCGTGAAAATGTTGACGTTGAATGATGTCCGATGACCAAACAATACATCTGACAAAGTTTCAGAAAAATTCCAGTAGGGGTTGCCGAGATATAACCAAGGTTAAGTTACCTAACCACGGTCAACTTCTGTAAAATTTTGACCTTGACCTTGAAAATGTTAACATTGACGGATGTCCCATGACTAAACAATACATCTGACAAAGTTTAAAAAAACTTTCAGCAGGGGTTGCTGAGGCATAACTAAGGTTGAGTTACCTAACAAAGGTCAAGTTCTGTAAACTATTGACCTTGACCTTAAAATGTTTACGGATGTCCCATGACCAAACAATACATCTGACGTTTCAGAAAGATTCCACAAGGGGTTGCTGAGATTGGACTAATGTTAAGTTTTGAGGTAAAATTATCTAACCAAGGTCAAGTTCTGTAAAATTATGACCTTGACCTTGACAATTTTGACATGGAAGGATGTCCCATGACCAAACAATACATCTGGCAAAGTTTCAGAAGAATTCCAGCAGAGGTTGCTCAGATAGGACCAATGTTTAGTTTTGAGGTTAAGTTATCTAACTAAGGTCAAGATCTGTAAAATTATGACCTTGACCTTGAACATTTTGACGTTGATGGATGTCGCATGAGCAAACAATACATCTAACAAAGTTCCAGAAAAATTCCAGCAGGGGTTGCTGAGATATAACCAATGTTAAGTTTTGAGGTTAAGTTACCTAACAAAGGTCAAGTTCTGCAAGATTATGACATTGACCCCAAAAAGTTTGACGTTGACGGATGTCCCATGACCAAACAATACATCTGACAAAGTTACAGCAAAATTCAAGCAGGGGTTGCTGAGATATAACA
>JAUELF010055267.1:0-16720 GCA_031471495.1 Clinocardium nuttallii
AAGGGCACTCCACCATGACCGAATTGCCGCAACTGGGGATCGAACCAGGGACACCCTGTTTCGAAATCCCCGATGCTAACCACTCGACCACAGCGGATTCCTAGTACATCAGTGAAAACGTACTCACAAATGGGTAGCAGAGCCTGGACTAGATAAGAGGTCTTTTACTGACAATTAATGTCTCTTTTATTACTCAACCAAATCCTATGTCCTGGGTACTCAAAAGAATCGTCAAAAATTTGAAACCCTACGTTGCATATGGTGAACTAATAAATTATGGTCATATTGAAAACACAAACTAGCTATACATGCAGATTTATTGACATTTTAGGACAAAATTAAGCATATTTAGTACTCTCAGCCTTCATTTTTTAATTTATTTTTTTACCTTCACTCATGAATCATGGTAGTTATTGGCAGCGTATGTGTGTATACCAGGGTATGTGCTTGATCTTCGAGTCAATGGAAAAAAAAGAAATTGCTCATTACGATAAATTTCTCATAAAATTTTGCCTCAATCTTCAGGGTGTTTTCAAAAAGTGTCTACCACAGATGCGTTTAATTGCGTGAACCTGTGGGCAAATCATTTTTCTTCCATCAAATGTTGCAATCCCTGACACCTGCTTTAACCATTCACACTCCACATACAAGCGTCAGAATGTGTCTATATGTGGGAAAGGGTTTACCCATGTCCACATACAACAAATCTGCAGCAAACGACCTTGAGAAAGCATGAAAAATCTCTGAAAATAAGAGGCAAGATGTTTTCAAAAGTCATCTGCTGCAGAGGCGTCAGAATATGTCTATATGTGGGAACGGGTTTACCCATGTCCACATACAACCAATCTGCAGCAGACGAATTAGCATTATTATACATGAAGGTGAATTTATGAAAAATATCTATAAATGAAAGCTCAATTATTGAATAGAGTCAAATGCATTGTGGCAAAATAAGAAACTGCTCATTTTGAACAATTTCTTATTTTGCCAATATGTTTTCAAAAGTCATGAAATTGCTTCAGATTGGTCTAAACTTTGGAAAAGTAATTATGTTTGAGGCAATGATGCAACACACTCCGGTATCTGTAATTTTATAGAACAGTCATTTTTATTCAAACTCAATTGTCCTTTTCTCACAATAGTTTTAAAAGTTGTCTAATGTCATCATTTATCTGGAAGGAAAAGTGTTTAGAAGTCTGTCCAATCAATCAACTCAACATGAATAAGCATCTACAATGCTTCTTCATCATCAGTAGCAAAAGGATGGGTTCAATTAAGTACACAGCATGAAGGAAATACCACACACTATTAAACCAACCCGTGTGTGTATTTTTGGCAAGTTATAACCTTCCAACAATAAAGAACAGTAATCATTTGTCTAATTACCAATGTCTCTAAACTCACATACAGAACACATGTAGATACATCTGCAGCAAATGTTTTTAAAAATACTGTGGCTAAACTAAAAAGGACTCTGAAATTGTTCAAGATCATTTTTTCCTTTTGCCAAGTTGTTTCCAGCTCTAAATCTAATTGCTTCTGTGGGTTGGGTCAATCACTTTCACATCTGTATCAATGTTTTTCAAATAACAACAAAAAAATTGTTCCAACATCATTTTTAGAAGTGTTTTAATTGGTCTGTTTTTTACATTAAAATATTAAATAAGGTTTTTACATTCCTATCAATTAACTAACCCCCTCATATAGACACTTTCTGACGCCTCTGCAGCAGACATGCCGACTCATTGTCTCTGCATATCTGGCAGAGGACTTTTGAAAACATTATAGCATAACAAGAGGGCCATGATGCCCTGGATCGCTCACCTGAGTGTTAACAAGATATTCCTTAAATTTGACCTAATGACCTAGTTTCGAACTTGGCCTAGATATCACTAATACAAACATTCTGACAAAGTTTCAAAATGCTCAATCTAAAAATGTGGTTTCCAGAGTGTTAACAAGATTTTACTTAAATTTGACCTAGTAACCTTGTTTTTGACCGGACATGACCCAGTTTTGAACTTCATGAATAGGTGAGCTAAAAAAAGAAATCGCTCTTAACCCTTTTCCCTCATAACACAATCCTGCAGCAGAAGACTGAACATATTTTGTCAAAAAATAATGCAGGGTCGGGTCTCTACCGTGGCAATCTTAGGATAGTTGTGAGTACTCCACACGCTGTAGACAAATGGGGTTCTCTGGGATCAAACGGGGACAACTATGGGAATGAGAAAATGTAATTGATTTTTCGGCAAAAATGTATCAGAAATCCTTGTATCTCGGCTTTTTTTCACCAGGAGATACGGGGACCAGAACCAGGACAGTGAGAATGGCCTTAAGAACTAAAGTCTCTCAATGTTCAAATCCTTGGTTTGGACATCTCTATTTTTGACGACAACAGACAAGAGCAATTAACTGAGACATTAGAATGCCAATGGGCTGTATATCTAATTTGTGTAAAGGCAGCTTTAAAAAGCAGCATTTGGGAAGAACTCTCTGTGGCTTTTACTGGTGATCATATCATAGAGTATCCAATTAAAGCAACATATTGCATTGTGAATTGACAGCATTGTGTTATGACAGAACCACTATCAACTTTATTTGTAGACACCCTTTTGACATAATTTGCAGTATTTTGAAAACATTATGGTCCAAGGAGAAATTGATCATAATTATAATCTTTGTTTAAAAAATTATACACCAAGATATTATTAAAGAAATGTTCCTCATTTTGTCTGGATGAAATTATACACCAAGATATTATTAAAGCAATGTTCCTCATTTTGTCTGGATGAAATTATACACCAAGATATTATTACAGAAATGTTCCTCATAAAGTCTGGATGTTAACAAATCAGTATGCTACAGATTCTTTTATAGAGATCTTCCACATTTTTTTCTCGTTGTTTTCAAAGTTGTCTGCTACAGATCTGTTGTAAGTGGGCAAAGGTAAAATGATAACACAATGTAGATGCCACAAGACCAGCTAGCTAGACCCTGCTCAAAGCAATTTTAACCATTTATGATTGATTGTATTTGGCAAAAACACAAATATTTGTGAATAGATCTATCAAAATAACTTTCCTTAATCTCCCAAGGATAACAGTTATTATGAACCATTCTTTTCATTTGTTACAAGCAAAAAATAAAAGGGGATTGATTTACCGGAAGTGAGTTTTAACCTTTTCCCACCTGTAGACGCAATTTGACACATCTGCAGTAGACGACTTTTGAAAACATTGTGACAAAAGGTAAAATTGCTAATAATTATAATAATAATTAATGATTTCTTAGAATGTTTGTCAAAATAATTTTAACTCTAATCAGACAAATTATGTTAATTTTAAGAACTTTTCCTAAACTTTACCTCATTAAGATGATTTAAAAGTTGATTGTCTACTTCAGATTTAAAGGGTTTAAATTCAACTTGGCAAAATCATGGAAAATATCTACTTACGGTAATACAAACTTGTGTAGTTATTGAAAAGAGTTGATCAAATTGGGGCAGAAGTTTCTCGTTTTGCTACAATGTTTTCAATGGTCGTCTGCTGCCAATCTGGCATCATGCAGAAAGTGTTTTTACCATTGGTTTTCTGTGTGTGATAAGGTGGAAACTTAACCCTTTCCCTCATATAGACGCTTTCTGATGCCTCTGCAGCAGACAGCTTTTTGAAAACATAGTGACAAAAGAAGAAATTGCTTGTTTTAGAAATTACTCAAATCGAGCAATTTCTGCTTTCTCCTTATGCCACAATGTTTTCCCACTTTTAGTCATAGGTTATTCATTTAATTATAGAGATTTTCTATTTATTGACAAAATAAGTTCAATTAAAGTCGTCTACTGCAGATTTGTCGTATGATGGAAAAGGGGGTTAAAAAACAAATTTATTTAAATTAAAGGAAAGCCCAATATATTTTTTGAACTATTTATAGGTCTGTAAAACACATACTCGCATCATAATTTGAACAGTTTCCAAATTACTTTTGATAAATGAGAAAATCATCTGTGTTTTCTAAAAAGCAACAAAAGCTTCCAGCCAACATGTCAAAATTTATTTTGTTTCCGCATTTTTGTGTGCTAAACCTTTCCTACAGTAACCAGCCTGCTTTTGACGCAGAGGACTTTTAAACATATTATGCCAAAGGAGAAAAGAGAGCAATTTCTCCTCTTGTCAATGTTTCATCTAGCTTCAACTAGAAAACTCACAAAAGAATACCCTCTCCCTTCCCGTGCTTGCAAGACATATGGACAGACAGACGGACACAGACAGATGGATGGACGGACAGGGATAATCTTACTTCATGCACATCCTCAGGTTGTCTACTGCAACTGTGTAAAGTTTCATCAGAGTCGGTCCAGCCGTTAAGGAGGAGTTGCGCTTACAAGACATATGGACAGACAGACGGACAAGGACAAACAGACGGATGGACAGGGATAATCTTACTTCATGCACATTCTCAGGTTGTGTACTGCAACTGTGTAAAGTTTCAACAGAATCAGTCCAGCCGTTAAGGAGAGTTGCGCTTACAAGACATATGGACAGACAGACAGACAGACAGGGATAATCTTACTTCATGCACATTCTCAGGTTGTGTACTGCAACTGTGTAAAGTTTCATCAGAATCGGTCCAGCTGTTTAGGAGGAGTTGCGCTTACAAGCATATGGACAGACAGACAGGGTGATTCCAATATAAATATACCAATATATATTAACAGCTTACATAAAATACGTGAGCCGTCCCACAAGAAAACCAACATTATGGCCTCTGCGTAATGTATCGACCCAGATCAGCCTGTGCAGTTCACACAGACTGATCCAGGCTGACACATTCAATCTCAGGGGTAAAGAGGTATAGTCAGTATTTGATTCCTGAAACAGAAAATCCACAGGAGGTGAAGTGTCTATCTGGGTAAGCCTGCGTGGCATGCTTAGACTGATCCTGGTCGATTATTTATGCAGAGTCCACAATGTTAGTTTTCTCGCGGGACGGCTCATTATGTAGTTGTGTTTTTTTATTTTCAACTGTTAACTTTATATCTTTTAAGCTAGGAAACCATTCAAGTCAAAAAGTGTGACTGCTCAAAAACTTGGACGCTTATTTTGAACAAATAATATCTTCATTTTAATTTCTTTTTTTCCCACAATATTTCTAAAATCTCATCTGCGTATTAATTTGGCATATCAAACGTCAACTGCATGAAGGGAAAGGTTAGTTTTATTGCTGAATTTAGCCCATATAATGCATTTCAGACTTTCCTTTTGAAGTCCCTGATACCAACCTGAAAGGCAAACCATTGAATAATAACATAAAGAGGAAGTTTAGTTTTCAACAAAACAAAATAAACAGTAAAAAACATTGATTCAAACATAGACTTGGAAACAATGTTATCTCGAATGAACCCTTACTGTGATATATCAGATTTATTTAACCCTTTCCCTCATACAGACATTTTCTGATGAATCTGTAGCAGACAATATCAGATTTATTTAACCCTTTCCCTCATACAGACATTTTCTGATGAATCTGTAGCAGACAATATCAGATTTGTTGTATGTGGAAAAGGGTTACGCCTTCAAATCAATGTGACTCAGTAAAAGCAAGTTTAACCTTTTCCCACATACAATAAATCTGTTACAGCAGATGATTTTGAAAACAGCAATATCAAAATATGGAATATATCTATAAATGCAAGTATAATTAGTTAATAGAGTTGAAAAAACATTGTGGCAAAAGGTGAAATTGCTCATCATGAGCAATTTCTCCTTTTGCCACAGTGTTTTCAAAATGTGTCTGCTGCAGAGCATAAAAAAGTGTCTATACATGTGGGAAAGGGTTAAAAACAATTATGGCACCTGAGGAACCATTGAACAAACGATCATTCCTTCCAAATATAAATTTAATATGCCGCAAATGAATGAATTAAACATTAAGGCGAAAATATTGAAAAAATCTCAGTTTAAAAATTGAATAGAGTTGAAAACATTATGACAAAAGGAGAAATTGCTCATAATAAAAAACTCTTCTTTAGCCAAAATGTTTTTAATTATATTCAATTATTTTCCATTAAATGTTATCGAAGTTTTCCAAAATTAAGCATGGATCCGAATGTGTTCAAAGTGTTCTGCTGCAGATTTGTCATATGTTGGAAAGAGTTAATTTGACAGTATCTAAAACCTAAACAACCTTACCAGTGACAAGTCTAGAGGAATTGATTTTGTCGAAGATTAATTTGTGTTTTGAAATGTCCCCATACCCTGGGTGATCGTGACATGCCAGATAACGGGATAGAATATAGGTTAACTGGGCACTTTTCTATTTCGCCTTTGTTAACCCTCCAGAGGTACAGATAAGGAGTTGTATGTATACAGCTCTTTTCCCCACAATATCTCTCTTATCATCCAACCAAACCCTATGATGTGGGTACTCAAAAGAATCATCTCAATGAGACGATTCTTTTGAGTACCCACAACATAGGGTTATAAGGTTGAATGAGGATTTAAGAACATGCAAAACGCTCATTATCAAGAGCTCTTGACCCTCCCTTTCTAACATGCAGATGTATGTAATTGCAGCAGATGACTAAAATTATCTATAGTCAATAAAACACTGTATTAATGAAATTAATGAACGAGTTGAAAATATTGAGACAAAGAATAAATTGCTCAATTTGATCCTTTTCTTTTTTTGTCGCAATGTTTTCAGAAGTTCTCATCTGTAGATGTGTAAAAAAGTATCAGCATGTGGGCTAGGGTTAACCCTTTCCCACGTATAACAAATCTGTAGCAGACATTTTACTTTGACAACATCTGGGCAATTTACATATATGGAAAACCTCTGAAAAATGAAAGTGTAATATTTCCGAAAAGAGTTTAAATATTTTTGGCAAAAGGAGCGCTACGTAGGTATTTTGAGCAATTTCTTCTTTTGCCTTAATTTTTACAAAAGACCTCTGCTCCAGAAGCTTCAGAGGTGTCTTCATGTGGGAAAAGGTTAAGACCCTATCAATATTTTGAATTTTTGCCAACTTTGAATAGAAAAGCAATATAGGAGAAAGTTTCCATTTTTACTTTTCTAATATATAAGACAATAACTGATATGATACTTTTAGACTCTTAATTCCAAACCGAGAAATATTATGAAGAAATGAAGGTAGACAGTCTAAACAAAATATATTTTTAAACCTTCCCCACATACAGATGCCTTCTTATAAATGCCTCTGTAGCTGATAACTTTTATGAATATAGTTTTTTCTACATTTTTGCCTAGATGATTTCAAAGTCTTAGGCAGCAGCTTTGTTGTATGTTGGATTTGGTTAAATTTTCAGACAATTGCTTAATTAAATAACAACTTCTCTTTTCCTGTAATAATTATATTCCCCATTGTCTAAAAAATTTAACTTTGGTTTTGCACAGTTTTTTGCAATTGCATATCTTGATCTTATTTTCAGTTTGGAAGAGATTAAAAATAGCATTTCAAGTAATTCATTCATTAGCTTTAAGTGAACTGCATGACCACTGTTCAAAAACTAACACCTCTTAATTTAATAATTCTCCTTAAGTCAAGTGGTCAGGTTGACCAAGATTTGGTTAACTCTTGATACGGACCACATTTGACGCATTTGCAACAGATATTTTGGAATGGAGAAAAAATACTGGAAGTTAGAAATTTCCAATTTTCTCAAAAATATTGATTGATTGGGTTTTAACGCCATTTTTAACAATTGCTCAGTAATATCACAGGCGGCAAGTTCACCAAATCATGTGTTTTCTTGTTTTTTCACACCAGTACTCCACACAACAATCTTCCAAAGCAACTGGCTGCTTTTACACATAGAAAAGAATTGACCTTGAATATATCAAAATCATATTTTTATTATTCCAGATGTTTTAAAAGATGTTTTTAGCTCTACTGGCCAAAGGTCAGACTTAGGGCTTATGCTGTGGCATTTTGTCTGCCATGTGTGAGTGCGTCCGTAAAAAATTGCTTGTTAAAACGATACAGTTTTGATTGTATCTCAATCAAACTTATACAGTAAGTTAGATATCCACGAGAGCTCGGTTCCTTTCGCAAACCAGCCAGATCTGCCCATGCAAGTCTGGATTATGGCCCTTGAAATTGTCAAAATTGCTATAATAGAGCTTGTTAACATGATAGTCTTTAGTTTTCATTGTATCTCAATCAAACTTATACAGTACATGTAGTTAGATGAAAACTCGGTTCCCTTCTCAAATCAGCCAGATCCACCCATGCAAAATTGGATTATGGCCCTTGAAATTGTCAAAATTGCTATAATAGAGCTTGTGAACATAATAGAACCTTTATTTACTATCTGACCTTCACCATACTAAGATAGTAGTTAAATATTGATGAGAGCTTCGTTCCTTTTGAAAACCAGCCAGGTCTGCCCATGCATGACTGGATTATGGCCCTTGAAATTGTCAAATTTTTTATAATACAGTTTGTGAACACAATAGAGCCTCCTCCATTTACTATCCGATCGTTAAATATTGATGACAGCTTGGTTCCTTTCTAAAACCAGCCAGATCCATGCAAGTAGAGCATTATGCCCTCATGGGCCTCTTGTTTATAAAGCAGATGAGGTAAACACTTAACCCTTTCCCACATACACCAAATCTGCAGCAGACAACTTTGAGAACATCTAAATAAATAAATTGGAAATTTCTATGAATGAAAATGTAACTATTGAATAGAGTTGAAAACAGTGTGGCAAAAGGAGAAATTGCTCATTTTAAAAAGTCATCTGCTGCAGAGGTGTCAGAAATCATCTGTATGTGTGAAAGTTTTAATCTGTTAATCTTTTATGCCAGGTATTTCAAGTTAATCCCATAATAGTAAACAATATTTAGAAACATTGTCAAAGGGAAATCTAAAATATAATCAGAAAAATAATAACTGTTTTCTGATAGAATCATATTTCAGAATTGTCTCTATATTGGAAATCATGTGATTGATTTTTTTTTTTGTATGTCACTTTCAACAATCTTTTCAGTTATATCACAGCATTACCTGGGCAAGTAACCAGTACTACTGGTCCAATTATCCTTACACCATTCAGGTCAGTCATGCTAACCCTGCAACCCTGAGCACCAAGGACGGCCGCCATGAAAGTATTTCTTGGCAGCAACCTTCGGCACCAAGTAGGACGCTCTACCGCAACACAACAAGGCAAAACATAATTGCCCTGTTATCTAAGTTGGTTAGAGTGCCAAGTTAGTGTCATGATGGTCTGGGGTTCGAGCCGCACATCAGGCAGATATTACCCCCTTTTTATGTAACTTAAATGGTGTCAGAAGTAAACTGGAATGCCCCTTGACAGTGCTGTTTGGAGTTGCTGGGGTTGATGGCCCTGGCCAATCCAAAAGTTAGGAGGGGCAGTGTAGTGTTTCAATGTGGTAGCAAGATATGGTTACAGCACCTTGAAGCTAATGTTATTGGGGATGTGGGTTTAAGCCCCCCTCCCTCTTATGATCCTTTAGAGCTATCCCAGGTGAACACAGAGAGCAAAGTGATCTATGTATTCCTGCTAAGGCAAACAACACTTTTACCAACCATTGTTTAACCCTTTCACACATACAACTAGTCTGAAGCAGAGGGAATCTGCCGTGGCCTAGTGATTAGCGTCGGGGATTTGGAACCGGTTGTCCCGGATTCGATCCCCAATCGCGGCGCTGTGGTCATGGTGGAGTGAACTGTTGCCATGATATAACTGACATAATGTTGAAAACGGCGTAAAAATCCAACAAAAACGCCTGCAGCAGATAACTTTCACTTTGAAATGATCTTGACAAAATAAAGAAAATCTTCTTTTAATATGTAATTGAAAGTATGTGTATAACTATTGAATAGAGTTGAGAACATTTCTGCAAATTATCATCATGAGCAAATTCTCATTTTGCAAAAATATGTTTAAAGTTGTCTGCTGCTGATCATCAAAAAGCATCTGTCTACATGGGAAAGGGTAAGTGTTTCTTTGATTGACATTAAAGACCCATATTCTATTATGGGGAGGTGGGGTGGGGACTTATGGATAAGTGTGGTCTAATTGGACAGAATGACCACAGATCTATCACCATAGCTCACGAAGGTCAATCACCTACTGAGTGACCATGCATTATTGGATGGATGATTGACCAATTTATTTCTTATTGGCAGCAGTGAATTTATAATAACCATTTCCCACATACAGACACTTTCTGATGCCTCTGCAGCAGACGACTTTTGAAAAGAGTGTGACAAAAGGAGAACTTGCTAAAAAACATGCAATTTCTCCATTTGATACAATGTTTTCAACTATTTTCAATATTTCACTTTTCATTTGTAGAGATTTTTTTTTTTGGCCCACAAAAAGTCATGCAAATATTTTGTATGTGGGAATGGGTTTTTGGCAGATATAGGAAAAATCTGTATATATATATGCAAGTACATATATCTTTTGAATAGATATTGGAAACATTTTGACACAAATTTTGAGGAATTGCTCAATTCGCCACAACGTTTTCAAAATTCGTCTGCTGCAGATGCATATAAATGCGTCTGCGAGTGGGAAAGGGTTTAATTTATTAAATACTTGTGAAATATTGTGGAGAAAAGACCTGTTCACTCCTCCCTATCTAGACCCATGTTAACCTTTAACCCTTTGCTTTATATAGATGCTTTCTGACGCCTCTTCAGCAGACGGCTTTATGAAAACATAGTGACGAAAGAAGAAATTGCTCAAAACGAGCAATAGCAATTTCTCCTTTTGCCACAATTTTTTCCACTTTTAGTCATAGGTTATCCATTTAATTATGACAAATTATGTTCGAAGACGTCTGCTGCATAAATTGTCATATGAGGGAAAAGGTTAACTCACTGTGGCTGCTTAACCCTCAATTCTCTCAAACAACAATTCTGCAGCAGACAACATTAAAACATAGTGATAAAAACCTGAAATCCTCCATAAAAGATAGATTAATTGTTAGATCAAGTTGAAAACTTCGTGGCCAAAGGAGAAATTGCTCATCTAGTTAAGCTTGAGCAATTTCACCTTTGGCTACAATGTTTTCAAAAGTCGTCTGCTGCCATTGCTTCAAAAATGCATCTGCAGGTGGGAAAGGGTTAAATTTCACCATTTAGAAGGGTTACAGGTATACAATATATATAAGTTTTGTGAGGGAATGGTCATGATTTATTAACTTTTTTTTTTTATCTTATGTAAAATCAGGAAATTTGTATGTCACTGTTTTTCATAAACCCTGGTCCATGTAAGTTGATACCAGGATTACTATGGTGAGCAAAACTTACCTCAAAGGAATTTATAAGAAAAATATTGAAAATGGAGGTTTTGTTTTTACTATTAACTTAATTTGTATTCAAATCAGAAAGCAAAACAAAACTGATGTTCATGGTAAAATGGTTTGGGAAACATTTCTCCTTTTGCAACAATGTTTTTTCCAAAAATTACACTTAATAATTTATAGAGATTTGTTGTATTTTTACCTGGATCCTTTCAAAGTGGTCGGCTGCAGTTTTGTTGTATTTTTCGAAAGGTTTAAAATGAGTCACACTTCTACGAGTCACACTTCTACGGTTCTCGTTGAGCTGTAAACAATTGCATACCAATGAGTTCAACTGGAAGTCCATTGAGATTCATCAAACAAACACACTGATTATTTATTTGGATGTGACTTAACCATTCCCCACATAAAACAAATCTGCAGCAGACAACTTTGAACATATTCTGTCAGTGTTTTCAAAAATCATCTGCTGCATATGCGTATACAAGAGGGAAAGGGTTAAAATTAAAGACCTTCAGAACCAGATATAATTATGACAACAGTGAGAGGGAAAGGGTTAAAATTAAAGACCTTCAGAACCAGATATAATTATGACAACAGTGAGTGAAATTGATCGTTGAAGAAGTATTTGTTTGTATGATATTTAATGCCACTTTCAACATATGATAAGTTATATCACGGCACTTTATCGGTTCTTTTAACCAGCACTCGATCCAAGGTCCATTTATCCTGGACGCATAGTGAATCAGTTGTAGTGGTATTAACCCTGTCCCTCATATAGATGCTTTCGGACACCTCTGCAGCAGACAGCTTTTTGAAAACAAAGACTTTAAGTGACAAAAGAGGAAATTGCACAACCCGTGCAATTTCTCCTTTTGTCACAATGTTTTCCACTTGTGGTCATGGGTTATCCATTCAATTAAAGAGGTTTTTCTACTTTTTGACAAAAATATGTTCAAAGTCGTCTGCATGCCTGGTGTGAGAAAACCAGGAAACACATGAGTAGGTTTATTTATTTATTTATCCGTCATATGACTGAGAAATTGTTAAAAACGTTGTTAAACCCCAATCAATCAATCAATCAAAGTCATCTACTACAGAATTGTCGTATGAGAGAAAGGGTTAATCCCACAATCCTGAGCACCAAAGTGGGAAAGTCTTTGGTATTTCATCTAGCAGCCAATTCCTTACCTGGATGTATGTCAACTTTTCTCACGTTTTCTGTTGACGTATTGGGTAACAGGGTTTATATAAAGTGTCATTGTGATAGCGAGTTGAAAATAGTTTTTGAGAAAATGGTTCAAATTATTAAATTGTTCCTTTTCTAATCATGATTTTAAAAGTTGTCCACTTCAAATTTGTCATGCAGTCAGGGAATTGTTCGAAGAACACAAGGTCAAGTACCAGTACGTACCAAAAGTAATGAGTTTTCACATTTGCCAAATGGTTTCATTTCACAGATATGTTTTACATAATCATTACACATACAATAAAGGTACACTAGAAGTCCCGCTGAGTAAGGGTGCACACAGGTGAAAACTGTCCATTCATACCTGCATTATCGGTGTACAAAATGTGACTAATTACTGAATTTTGGGTGACAACGGAATGATCGATCGATCGCTACATTCAACACTTGCAATCAGGCATCTCAGAAATTTTCTACTTAAAGAACCCTTAATCAACCCTTTCCCACCTGCAGACGCATTCTTACACATCTGCAGCAGACAACTTTTGAAAACATTGTGGCAAAAACAGAAAGTTCTTCTTTCGTCCTAATGTTTTCAACTCTATTCAATAAATTTACTCTCATTTATCGAGAATTTGTATATTTTTGTCTGGATGTTTTCAAAGAAGTTATCTGCTCACTTGTTGCAGTGTGGGGAATTGTTAATCCCCCTTTCCAACAATGAATGAATGAATGTATATTGTTTGATGGCGCATCAACAGCTAAGGTCATTTAGCACGCATTTAAATTTAATTATTCATGTTCCCTGGGTAAACAAACCAGTACTAGGCTAGAAAATGTGCCTTGCCCAGGGGCACTCCACCATGAATGTAGTGTCGCGACTGGGGATCGAACCCGGGACACCCGGTTTCGAAATCCCCGACGCTAACCACTTGCCCATAGCGGATTCCCCCTTTCCAACAAAATTCATACAACAAATCTGCAGACGACTTTGAAAACATGTAGGCAAAGTAAGTATAATCGCCTTAAATAACATTTCAATTATTAAATAGAGTAAAAAAAATGTGGCAAAAGAAGAAATTGCTCATCTTGCAATAATGTTATCAACAGTTAACTGCTGCAGGTATCAGAAAGGGTTTGTATGTGGGAAAGATTATGCTTACCAGTAGTGCCGATAGTTTACCTAGGTAATTCTGTGTAGTACTGGTAATTAACCCAACTTCTGTACAAACTAAAAAAATTAAAAATTCAGTAAAATACTTCATAACTTGGATAATGGCTGCCCTCCTTCGCACTCAGGGTTAGCTTTAAGAATGACTGACTGGTGTCAGGATAAATAGACCAGTAGTACTGGTACCGTACCCAGGAAATGCCGTGATATAACCGAAAAAGCGGCTCAAATCAATCCTAACTGGAGTGGAGTGGTGTGTGTTGCCATGACACAGCATCCTGTCTGAAAGATTGAATTGTACATCAAAGAAGTACTTATTCAACCCTTTCCCACATATGACAAATCTGCAGCAGACGACATTGAAAATATCTGGGGCAAAACTACGGAAAAGATCAGTTTATGTAATAGTTAGTTGAAAACATGGTGGCAGTTTAATTCTGTGTTTTCTGCAATGTTTTCAAAAGACGTCTGTTGCCTCAACGTTTGTTGCTGATCGAGGCAACAGAAAGCATCTATATATAGGAAAGGGTTAACTATGTTTTAAAATTTGTATTTCAAAGGTACAAAATACACAAACATCACTTAAAGTATGCACATTAACTTAGCATTCCAGAGTAATTAAAACACAGAACTTTGTAATTTGCATCTTCACCTGTTCTAAATTTACTATACTATATATCTTTACCTGTTCTAAATTTACTATACTATATATCTTTATCTGTTCTAAATTTACTATACTATATATCTTCACCTGTTCTAAATTTACTACACTATATATCTTTACCAAATATGCAAATATGCTCATAATCATGCTGCTTCACCCATTCCAACATACAACAAATCTGCAGCAGACGACTTTGAAAACCTATTATACAAAAACATGTAAATTGTCTGCTTCAGAGGGTTCAGAAACTGTCTATTTGTGGGAGAGGTTTTAAATACATCTAAGTAAAACTATGAAAACTCTCAAGATCAAGAGTTTTCTATGAAATAGAAGCGATCAGTGACCATAACCACTTATGCCAAAGCGATGTGACATACATACAGATGGTCAGACAACTGTGAAGTAAATCTTGTTTTTACACCCTGTCAAATGCAGGCGCCACAAAAACACTTTTACAAACATAGACAGTCATATAAAAGTACTAAAAGATGGACAGACAGAGATTGAAAAGACAAACATTTCCATAAAGATGTATAATTCACATAAGATCATGTTACAGGCAACAGTTAACCCTTTCCCTGATATAGATGCTTTCTGACACCTCTGCAGACGGCTTGTTGAAAACAGTGACAAAAGAAAAAATTGCACAAAGGGTGCAATTTTCCCTTTTGCCACAATGTTTTCCCCTTTCAGTCATATATAAAGGTTATCCATTTAATTATAGAGATTTTCTATTTTTTGACAAAATATGTTCAAAGTCGTCTGCTGCAGAATTGTCGTATGAGGGAAAGGGTTAACACTGTCTAACTTGTAGTCACACACCTGCAGCAGATGACTTTTGCCACAATGTTTTCAACTTCAGTAAATAATGATTATTGTACTCTAATTGACATATTTCTACCTATAAATTTTAGTCATTAGCTGCAGATTTGTTTTATGCATGAAAGGTTTTAATTATTATTAGTTTTACACCTTTCTCTGATATGACATACTATATATATACAGATAAATATTGATGCCTATAAATTGTGGCAGACATTTTTCAAAAACTGGACTTTCGCTTACCTGCCAATAGCCTCTATACTGCATTCATAAGTTGACTTAAATTTCAAAACCTCTTAAAATATCAGATTGGGAAATAATTCATCAGTTTAAAGAGTTCTCTATGATCAAGTTAGGAATGAAGTTTAAATACACAACTTAAAATGTCCCCAGCAGGGTAAAATTGCACCATTAATCACGAAATTTGCATTTAAACCTTTTTTTTCCTTCATACAAATATTCTAGTACCAGCTTAATTATATTCATTACTACATATATTTTAAAAGACCTCTTATAAGATAAGGGGCACTTTTCATGTTCTAAAATCCTTATTTGATAATCAAACCCTATGTTGTGGGTACTCAAAATAATCGTCTTTTTATGAGTACCCACCACATAGGATTTGGTTGAGTAATAAGAGAAATATTGTGGGGAAAAGACCTGTTCACTCCCTCTTATCTGATCGAGTCCTGTGAATTTACATCAGACTTGTTGATAAGAGTTACATAACTCATGAACCAAAATCCTTCGTTAACTGACTCTCAAATCCTATGTTGTGAATACTCACTAGAATGGTCTTAGAGAGGATTCTTTTGAGTACCCACATCATAGGGTTTGGTTCAGTAATATGGAGGATATTATGGGTAAAAGTTCAGTTTACTCTCCCTTATCTGAATTTATAAGACAGATTGCTCTGTTTTTGTCAATAGTTTCCTGAATCTATTTATTTAATGAAATTATTAAGCCATAATAGCGTATTTTTTGTTTTCAACTCTAAAAAAAAAGAAGAATTTTCATTTATAGAGATGTATGTTCTATATTTTCGGTGTCTGCAAGTTTTTTAAGTCGTCTGCTGCAGATTTGTTGTTTGTGGGAAAGGATAAAATAAAATCAACCCAAAAAGTAATGAATGCTTTTGAAGCATTTGAGTTAAGTTCAGCAAAACTCGAGCTATTATGGTATCTAGTCTTCATTTTCAGAGGATGAACCAACAATTAGCAGCAAAATTCAATATACATCCTTTCCCATGAAATGCAAAGCTCTTATAGATAAGGGGCATTTTTCATGTTCTGAAATCCTTATTTTTATATGCAAACCCTATGTTGTGAGTATTCAAAATAATGGTCTCACTCAGAGTACCCACAACATGGGGTTTTGGAGAGTAATTTGCAAGATATACCAGAAAATATACCAGTTTACTCCTCCTAGCTAGATAATCTAGGTCCTCGAGTAATGGTTCAATCCATAACCTGTTACCTTATCCCTTTCCCCCATACAGACGCTTTCTGACGCCTCTGCAGCAGACAGCTTTTTGAAAACAGTGACAAAAGAAGAAATTGCACAAAACGTGCAA
>JAUELF010055376.1:0-14000 GCA_031471495.1 Clinocardium nuttallii
CCAATGGTTCTTAATTAGAGTCGACATCACTTTCTCTGCTGTATACCAGACTCTCTGCAAGGTGCACCAAACTCCTCCTTTAGTAATAGGGAACTTTTGGGACATCTCACTTCACTGGGGTTACTAGTCAATGTACATGTATGCTAACTAGGTTTTAAAAGTAACCACTCCTGAAACAAAGACGTCATTCATGATGTTTATGTTATATGAATATAAAGCTTGGATGGTTGTTTTTGGATTAAATATGCACCTAATAATGACCTTTGACCTTGGTCAATTTGTTATCATATAAGAATTTACATTTGTTCTATGATTGTTTCAGTGTAATTATGAACATTTTAAAACCAAGGTCATACATGTACCATATGTTGCTGCCGAGATACAATTTGTAGTGTTTTAGTCCTTGGTCAATGACATTTGAGCCCAAGAAAGAAAGAAAGAAGCGTCCCCTCTACTCTGTGAAAATAATAACTCCCATACCCACCACGTAGGTTGAAATTAGCCTCTTTGATTTGTTTGTTCTCATTATTGTATAATATAGTTGTTTTTCTCTTATAAATATGACATTTTAGTTATAAAACGGCTATTTTTGACCTTTGACCTCATTTTCGGAGGTCGAGTTTGGTTCCAAGGGTCAATACTTACTTTCTGTCATCTTCTTTTGTAATTCTGTGCATTTTGACAAAAAGATCATCTATAAACCATATTTTGTTGCTGAAATATATTTTTGTGTGATTTAGGCAGCGGTCAATGACCTTTGACCTCTAATAAAAAGATCTCCTCAGCCCCCATCCCTCCTTCCTTTTTTTTGGATAGTTGTCCATACCCATACCTATCCAAATCAGTTGAAACTAGCTTCTTTTAAAACATGTCATAGATTGGCTCAATATATGGCTAAGTTAGGGTTACTAATAAACATGTTGACACAGTGATAGTACTGTTTGATTGATTGTATGGGGTTAAACGCCGTTTTTAACAATTTCTCAGTCATATCACGGCGGCCAGTTCACTTACACACGTCTTTACTTGTTTTCTTACACCAGTACTCCACACAACAATCTTCCATATGTTGTATTGTTTCCCAAATACAGCTTTTAGTCGGGTTAGATTGAACCAGACTTTTGCGGTCGAAACGTTTTTAACGGATGTTGACACTTTTCAAGTTATATCACGGTGTTTCCTGATTAAGTTACCAGTTCTACTGGTCCATTTATCCTGATACCAGCAAGGCAGTCGTCTGAACACAAAATCACCGTGACAAGCGTCATTCGTCTTGCACCAAAATGTTAACAGCCCATGGCGAAAGCATTCAGTTGCTTGGAATGTCACCTGTGTGGAGAACTGGTATAAGGAAGCCAGGAAACTTACGAGAATGTGAACAGCTGTCGTAATATGACTGATAATTGTTGAAAGCGGCATTTAGCCTAATGTATCATTGATTTACTTTTGTTATAGACTGATTATTTACATAGTTTCTAGTTACTCACAAATAATTATATACATGTATACACGAAGTCGGGAATGAGCAATAGTCATTAATTCGTTATAACACAGACATAAACGAAGATGGAAACGAACCCATAGACAGTTTAACTGTATTAACCGTTACTACCCTCATACGACAATTCTGCAGCAGACGACTTTAAACGTATTTTGTCAAAACATAGAAAATCTCTATAATTAAATGCATAACCTTTGACTAAAAGTGGAAAACATTGTTGCAAAAGGAGAAATTGCACGTTTTGTGCAATTTCTTCTTTTGTCACTATGTTTTCAAAAAGCCGTCTGCTGCAGAGGCGTCAGAAAGCGTATATATGAGGGAAAGGATTAAAGTTTGTACGGAAATGATCAATTCCCGATTGTATGTACTAGTATTATACTACTTATATACACCGACGCTTGTCACTTACGGGTCATTGCATTATGATGGCTACCTTCAGGGTAGATGGGGTACAAATAAATGACCATTACGATCAAATTACATTAAGTACAGGTGGAGTTTGGTCCACAACTCTCCAAAGACTTAAATAATGACTTTTCTATACTCATGATTTAAAGCTTGCGTTTAAGCTCGACTTGAACTAAGAATTAGACTGCTTTCATTAATAATTATTTAATACATTTGCTTTTCTTGGGACTTAGTTCTTGTTTTCAGTTATGCAAAATGCATTGAATAATGGCAATCGTATTGTAACTCAATTACGTTCCTGAAATCGAAATGCCCACATGTTATATATATTTGATTAATAAATGCGTTCTATATAAAATAATACATAATACACGTATGAACATAAGGACATCTTAAAGTAACGGAAATTACCACCTTGGCTTAAATTATATGTTTTTTCATTCGTCTGCTTTAAAAAAACATGTTTGGAAAATCGTATCAACGTAAACATAATTCTATTAAAAGCACACATAAACATGTATTTTCATCGATATATAAATAAAGTGCCTACTTTATAATCATCTCTACGAGTTAATGGTATTAATTCATTTGGGAAAAGAAGGTAAACAATTGTTATGAGTTCAATGTGTTCATGGTTATTTGAATCAATGGATAGCTCACATCTGTAGAAAAACAAACACTTATATTTATTATGTTCATGAATAAGAATCGGATATCAAATGTTACCTTTCACGTATTGAAACAAGATGTGCAGCAGTAACGATTTCTCAGAGTTTAACCATCGAAATGCCATGCATATGGAGTATAATGGTTTATAAATGATTGATGTTTTTACAGTGAATGCAATGAAAGTTGCACGTTAATTACTGATGTTCTTACAGTGAATTCAATGAAAGTTGCACGTTAATTACTGTATTTTAATGGTGAACAGCTCACAATGAAAGTTGCACGTTAATTACTGTATTTTAACGGTGAACAGCTCACAATGAAAGTTGCACGTTAATTACTGTATTTTAATGGTGAACAGCTCACATATACATACAAATGTTGTATAAAGTCATCCATTGCCTTTTCTGACGGATAGACCACGGACCTGTGCTCGATCCGCGTGTCACTCAAGCAAAGTAGGCGACACAATAAGAGGTATATGTTAGACACTTGGCAATGAAAGTGGCACACATTATTGTCGTATTATAATACTTTTCATTTCTATTAAATCATTTAGACTGTTGAGAAAACGTTTTTATTGACATCGACACATTCAGGCAGAGGTTGAAATCGACCAAAATATAGTAGAGTGTTGAACTGTTATAGGCACGTCAGCTTGAACTGTGCCTGTACTAATGTTCTTAACATGTTCCATAACTTTCTGTAGAAGTTTTCAGTTTCAAATGTTCACGGTTCCCGATTGCTAAGTTTCGTTTCAGTAATTCATTATGTCTAAATAAAAATTGTATTTTAAATGATGATATCATAATTTATGTTGATCTCTTTAGACAATCTTTAAATGGCAGTGTTTACTTATGTATGCACACGTTGTCGTCGAATACACCCTCAATACCGCAAACCATTAAAACTAACAACAGATTAATCAAAATCAATAACATAAAACTCAAGCTTCAGCATCCTTTTCAAAATCCTCAGCCAGCTCGTCTGGTGGTCTAAGTTCCACCTGGAAATTGTGTTGCTTTCCTTCCGCAGTCAACTTTCTCTTGTAAACGCTAAAACATGCACCAAGCGCTAGCGCCATCTTACGGGCACTTTGTGTCGAGTCGGCTATAAAAGCGTGACACTCCGTTTTCTTTTTCTTGTAGGACAGTTCCTTGACGACGATAAACACAAAGACGCGCCAATATTTCATGTCCTGAACACCATATGAGATGAAGTCTATCGGGTGTAATCTATATTCCACGTCATCATGAACTTTGTTAGACTCGTGGGGTCGAATATCGATGCCTTTAGGCGAGAACACCATGTAACACAGTGGCAGCTCTACCCTGTCCATAGATACAAGATCATCCTTTACCTTCGCTATAAAGTCATCAACAGGTTCCCTTACGTGTTCTAGACCGAATATTCCATTTATTTCCCGGCTGCCTATATACTTAGCTACAAATAAAGCTGGGAGTCTGTCAACTTTTATTCCTCGGAATTTTGAGTAGTTTGACTTCAATGCTCCTTTTGGTTTCTTTTCAAACTTTGTCAACCGTTTCAATCTGTCGAATACAGATGGTTTCTTGTCTGATTTCTTTGTTAAAGATTTACCATCACCGTCCTTCTTGTCTGAAATAATCTTAACGCCTTTAGTTTTCTTTTTCGCCGCAATTTCGTCTTCTTTAGAATCCGTCTCTTTACTTCCGGTTGAACCCTCACCGATAGAACCAGCGTCACCCACTTCCGGTATATCCGTGTCGGGTTCTAATCTCAGATCTTCTAACTTATTCAAAGCGTCGTCGAATGAACTGTCTGGTTCAATGTTAAATTCCGTGTCCTCGGTTACGTAAATATCACCTGATGTTTCCGAACCAGACGCTGATGAAGCAGCGTCCATGTCAATGGAACCATTACTTCTTTCAGCCATTTTACTGTTTTAATATTCACACAAATTCCTCGTCCGAACAATACGTATAACGGTTTCACTCTTTAAGAATCATATGTAAGTCAACCTGTTTATTTAATTTATCAATCTTTACAAATACCTGAACTTATCCGAACACGAGACCTCACCTATATGTGATTTTCAATCAGATTATGAATCAGACATTGAATTTCGTCTTTCCTCTATTAATCCATGCACTAAACCTCACTCCTTCAGTATAAAGGATGACACAATCGTTACGCTTAATTAACAATACGGCTTTATGCGATCAAAGTCGTGATTACGCACGAGTGATATGTATTACGGTTGCATTAAGTTCTTTTGTACTGCGGTTATAGATCGATATAATCCCTCCGAATGATAAATACCGAGGCAGGACACAACGGATGTATATGTTAACACACGAGTCAGTTAGAATAACACACTGACCTATTACACAGCATATCCTGGTTGTAACGTGTAATGAATCCCCTTGTGATATTCGATATTAAACACCCCGATGTAAACGACCTGGTCTGAAATTCAATCTTCGCGTTTTATGGCTCATAGGTGAAAGATCTTATTGAGGGCCACTTCAGCGATAACGATATGCTCTGTCTGCAGATAACGAACGGCAATGTAAAAGTAGTTGACCTGGTCTCGGAGTACCAGTCTTGATGGTCTCAAAATCTGAAAAGAAAGTAAATGATTTATAGCCTAACTATTTCAGTCAACTCCCACATACAACATATTTACAGCAGACGACTATGAGCATCTAGGATACGGAACATCTCCGAGGGTCGGTTAATGTGGGACATAATTCATATACAGGTAATCCATAGTAATATCCGTGAGGATAATCAACAACACGTCTAGAACAAAGACACATTCGTAGCCTCCCCAAGATTCATTATTCAAGGTACCTACAGGATTACATTGACGTAATATATTTCCCATTTCCGTGATACAGACGATTACCGACACAAAATTCGTTTAAAAACATTGTGGGAAAATTATAATATAAAATCACACTTTTATTTTTCCAATGTTTATACATGTTCTTAAAATGTTATTAAAGGCAACGGTAGACACTCGTCATTACTGTCAACGGTAGACACATGCCATAACTGTCAACGGTAGACACTCGTCATTACTGTCAACGGTAGACACTCGTCATAACTGTCAACGGTAGACACTCGCCAGTACTGTCAACGGTAGACACTCGTCATTACTGTCAACGGTAGACACTCGTCATTACTGTCAACGGTAGACACTCGTCATTACTGTCAACAGTAGACACTCGTCATTGCTGGCTTTGGAGTGGACTATTTATAACGAGCCGTCGATTATATATATCCTGATCAACTCTCAGTTTCAAACAGTAAGTTTTATCAAGTGATACAATTCAATATTTACTCATTACTCATACGTATTAACTGTCTACTTGTCATCAGTAAGTAAAAGCTTAAAACTATAGATCTAATATCGAGAAATATATTTCCTTGTGTGGACACCAAAATACATAGCATAACCACATGAACAATACACTATGTGAAAGTATTTTTCGAAATTACACAAGTTAAAACAATCATCCTCTATTTTATAAATGTGATTATTTCTTAAAAACCATTTCGCTATGATTTTAACCGTATATATATCCCTACCGATGAAGATTGTGCATACATTGGGTCACATCAAACGAATTGGTATCTGAACATGGCGAGAAACGGTTATCTCAATGATACTTGAATGTTGGAATGAGACAAGGAAGCTATTTAACCCTCTCCCTCATATAGACGCTTTCTGACGCCTCTGCAGCAGACGGCTTTTTTGAAAACATAGGTGACAAAAGAAGAAATTGCATAAAACGTGCACTTTCTCCTTTTGCCACAATGTTTTCTACTTTTAGTCATAAGTTATCCATTTAATTATAGAGTTTTTCCATGTTTTGACAAAATCTGTTCAAAGTCGTCTGCTGCAGGATTGTCGTATGAGGTAAAGGGTATAACGCCATGTCAAACGATAATCGACATGCGAGACAAATGCGACAAGTGCAGTCCATATCAGCCTGCATCTCTGAAACATTTAGGCAAACATCGGGTAAATCACTATACATCACAATATAATATTGTCTTGTGGCAAAACAGATAAATGACTCCTTTCGTCACTTTACCAAAAAAAGCTTCTAAAGCCTTCTACTGAGAAGCGCCAAAACGCACATAAAATAGATGGAAAAGGAGTTAACACTTTCCCTCACATAGACGCTTTCTGACGCCTCTGCAGCAGACGGATTTTTGAAAACATATTTACACAAGAAGAAATTGCACAAAACGTTCAATTTCTCCCTTTGCCGCAATGTGTTCCACTTTTAGCTATAGGTTATCTATTCAATTATAGAGATTTTCTATGTTTTGACAAAAACTGTTCAAATTCGTCTGCTGCAGAATTTTCGTATGAAGGAAATGGCCCGGTTAAAAAAGACCCGAATTTGTGATTTCATGTGATGTGGCTCATGTTCACCCTTCACACGAAATGTGCAACGAGTAATAAACTTATCACCATCTTCTCTTTACATGTTCGCTTTTCATGTATCGTTCATGTATGCAAGTATTTATAAGTTTCGATGATGACAATACCTGTTACGGGGATTGACCAGGGTTAGGGTTAACCCGCTAAATTATTCCAACTGGTATCATCATCGTCATCATCATTACGAAAAAAACATCATCAATTTAACAGATCCATACATATTTATTGATTGTTGATCAAGCTAGTAATTATAGTTATGCGGCATACCTTTCAGCATACATACAGTAAGATGAACGGTGTGCTATAACAGAGAAGAACACCCGGTTGAAAATGGCGTTAAACCACAAATAAAGCAAAACAAACAAGCAATTATTTTTTAAAGGCGCGTTTATCAGAAAAAGGGATAAACGAATACGGTCAAAAGACAACAGACAATACTTTATAAAAACATTTACAAAGTTTCGAGTTTCACTGTAATATATTGGAGTAAGTCCAAGGTTTTTTTTTTATAATTTCACTGATATTAGTAAAATCAGGTCAACCTTTCAGAAAGACGGCTTAGGTGAGGCGATTATTAATCTTATTGGGTATGAGAACAGTGAATACCATGATGAAGCCCTGGGTATAAACACGGTCTAATCCGACTCTTCACCGTCCGAGTACAGGTCAGGCACGTCGAGAGCCCCTCCCCCCATAGTGTATGCACGAGACCAACACTGGCGCCTCATCGATTTAAACCCTGTCCCCCATACGACAATTATACAGCAGACGACTTTGAACATATTTTGTCAAAAATTAGAAAATCTCTTTAATTGAATGGATAACCTAAATGTCTAAAAGTGGAAAACATTGTGGCAAGGAGAAATTGCTCGTTTTGAGCCGTATGCTTCAGAGGCGGCAGAAAGCGTCTATATGAGGGAAAGGGTTAATCATTGTTTTAGAAAACTGTTCGAGTCGCGGTTGCTGCAGTCATGGTGGAGTGTCCTTGGGCTATAACTTAAATACTGTTACTGCGTAAAATCCCTTTAACAGAAACAAATCAATAAACTACTCAAAGTATATGGTAAGTAAATCGATAACAAATTTACCGCCAAACAAATGGAGGGAGTCATGTTTTGTTCTCTCTCTCTCTCTAATCGAAACAACCTTGAATGAAAGAACGTCTTTTCTTATCATCGAAATACTCCCAAATTGAAATGTATTTAATCACCAAGTAGTTTCAGCCATACCGATTACAGCATGTACATATATTATACCTACTATATCATCAGCCGGCATTGGAATGTCAGCCGCAAAGAACTCAAATGAGTTCTTTCTTCAACCTCAAGTTATTTAGATGCAAGGGTATTGTCTGATAGATATATTGATTAGAAATTGTTCATGCATTCCCTATCAAAGGTGGGAAATAACGAGTTGTTCATGTCTAGGTTCGCCAAGCTGCTGCCACATTTGTCTGAATGCGTCGTGATCGATTATCATATTCGCGTACGGGTCCCTTAATTTTCCCTTTTGTTTATATATTAAAGAGTTTTAACCATTTCTCATATACATCCAATCAGCAGCAGATGGCTTTGAAAACAGCTGGGAAAAACTATGAATGAATGAATGTATATGGCCCATCGACAGTTAAGGTCATTTAGCGCGCATTTAAATTTAATTATTCATAATCACTGGGTAAACAAACCAGTACTAGGCTAGAATGGGCAAAACTATGGAATTACTCTATAAATAAAAATACATCTATCTCAAAGAGTTGAAAACATTGTGGCAATGGTGAGAAATTGCTCATTATGAGCAATATCTCCTGTTGGCATAATGTTTACCAACGTTTTGTGCTGCAGACGCGTCAAAATGCGTGTTTATGTCTGAAAGGGTTAATGTTTTAAACGAACAGTTGTCAGATTTGTTAATAGTTTAGAGTCATCTACTGTGAAATCGTTATAGAAATGAGAAATAACATCTTGAAGTTTAGACGCGTATCCTTACTTTTGATATGGAGGTGAATATGGAGAATTTGCCTGTATTGAGATATATTTTCAATAAGGGTCTGCCAATCAATACTGAAGTGATAGACTCAGTTTCAATGTAACACTGTCTTATATGACCCCTTTCCTACAAACAATAATTCAACAGCAGAAGATTTTGAAAACATATTGATAACAATATGGATTACCTCTAAAATTAAAGCGCAAATACTGAAAATAGCTAAAAACACTGCGACAAAAGGAGACATTAATCTGTATAACTATATAAACTGATCTAGCTCTGTATTCGTCATGTAGCGATTTAATCAATTTAAACGGACACTATCTGATATGCCAGCGTCAGAAATTCCCACATAAGCCGTGCATTACGATCGGTATAAGTTAGACTTACATATAGTATGTGTCGAGCAATAAAGCTATACCGGTTAACAACGCCACAGAAAAAGTGACCTGTCAATGTGCAAGTCGAGTAAGAATGCAGTCTGATCGTAATAGTCATTTATCGACGCAATCACATTTAATCGTTCTCGTATTACCCTTTCCACATTTAATCGTTCTCGTATTACCCTTTCCACATTTAATCGTTCTCTTATTACCCTTTCCACACTTAATCGTTCTCGTATTACCCTTTCCACATTTAATCGTTCTATTATTACCCTTTCCACATTTAATCGTTCTCTAATTACCCTTTCCACATTTAATCGTTGTCTTATTACCCTTTCCACATTTAATCGTTCTCGTATTACCCTTTCCACATTTAATCGTTCTCGTATTACCCTTTCTAACGCGAAGACGCATTTTGACGCATCTTAAGTAAACGACAGTTAAAACATTGAGACAAAAGTAGAAATTGCTCATAATGAAACATTTCTCCTCTTGCCACAATGTTATCAACTATATTCAGTAGTTATACGTTCAGTTATAGAGATAGAACCTACGTTTGACTAGATGTTTTTAAAGTCGTCTGCTGTAAAACTGTTGTTTGTGGTAAAAAGCTAACTGAAATGCCGACTTATTCTATAAATATCTTGTAATTAAGAGAACGTGGTTAAGAAATTGCAATAAAATACATAAATTAAAAATAGTTTTTGTTTCAATGCTATTCGTTAATATCAGGTTTGCAAATAACGCCTGTGACTTTATGAATTAATGTAAACGGCTGACAGGTGGAATACTCGTTACCTGTCACTCAAACAACAACGGAAATATACATCACTTTGAACTTGTTTCAAGTTTAATCAGAGTTTACGTTTCAAGAGATAAAACTGAGAAACTTACGAGTGACCGTTCACCTGACATGGCACACCACATGTACTTCGGAAGCGTCTTCTTTGAAAACACCCATGTCGTAAGACCTCTCCAATGACTTTTCAACATTCTTTTAAGAGTCAAAACAGTTGTGAGTAAATGAAATATTTCGCTGTAAGCATTTGTTTCCGTTTTCCACACTACTTTCAAAGGTCGCCTGTAACGGAAGCGCCATCTATCGCCAGTATCAAGTAAAAGGTTCATACAACAAGGTCTCAGAAGTAAACAAAACTGTGGAAGTGATAGAGATAATCATGCTGTTATTTGTACACACGTGGTTGTTCTATCATTTCACATTGACGAAACAAACACGCTACCTGTTTAACCAGTTACTCCGTATATCATTGTTGAGTCTTCAAAAGTTAAAAGAACATTTTAACATAATCTCTATAAATAAACATTTAGAGAAACAAAAACCTGATCTGTGTTGCAACATTAACTTACTACTGCTCCAAACGCTTTCAAAAGTCGCATGCTATTACCCTTTCCAACATACAAACAATATGAAGCAGACGACTGACTTTGTACACATGTAGACGAAAATATGGAAAGTCTCTATAAATAAAAGTATAATTATTGATTAGAGTTCAGAACATTGTGACAAAAGGAGAAATCGCTTAGCATGAGTTATTTATTATTTCGTCACTATGTTTTCATGCAGATCCGTTAAGCAAGTGGGACGTGAAAAGGGATGGATAACATCATTTTATCAATTTGAATACATTATAAATAATATACATTTTATCAGCATTACAATGAGACAATGTCCACAACATGTAGGAATCGTTGGTTCAATTAACAGCATGTATCTACGTAATTCCATTGAATTGAAATAGTATTACGAGAATTTGTCCGTATATATTGAACTTTCTCTTGATGACTATATATTTCTATTTAACCTGCTCTTGTTTCGTATTCATAATGCGGAACAACGAACCAATTAAACAATTCCGTGAAATCGATTGATGGAAAACGAAGCGTCGTATTCTAAACGTCGAATGTAAATATTTACACCCGTGTTTGTTTGCAATAAATCTGAAACCAAACTATTTCCCTGATACAGACGCCTTTATATGCATTACAGTAGACGACTTTTTGAAAATAATGTGAGGAAAGGAGTCCATTGCAAATCGTGCAGATAATGAATGTTTTGTGTCCCGGACTGATATTCACGCATCTCTCACAGCGCTCCAGATAAGGAAGGGTATACATCTCCTTTCCCCACGAAATATATCTAATTAGTTAATTAAACCAGTTGTTGTAGGTATAAAAAAACCACATCTCAGTTAGAGAATTCTTTTCAGATCCAACAACATAGGGTTAGAGGGTCATAAAAGGCTTTTAGAACATGCAAAACGCCCCTTATCTAGAAGTCTGCTCTTGTCTACAATAACACGATCAACTCCTATTCACAAGGAGACTTTGATCATGGCTAAATATGAGCCATTCCGTGAGAAAACCGACATTATGGCCTCTGCATAAGGTATCGACCCAGATCAACCTGCGATGTCCGCGCAGACTGATCCGGGCCGACATATTCCGTCTCAGGGGGATAGAGTAATGATTCCTGAAACAGAAAATCCTCAGAAGACGAAAAGTGTGTATCCGGGTAAGCGTCTGCACGGCATGCTTTGGTTGATCCGGGTAAGCGTCTGCACGGTATGCTTTGGTTGATCCGGGTAAGCGTCTGCACGGTATGCTTTGGTTGATCCGGGTCGATACTATACCCAGAGTCCATACTGTTGGTTTTCTCGCGAGACGGCTAAATATATCAATTATGGTTAAATGGTTAATCTTATTATTTCAGTCACGTAATATATATGTTTGCAGTATCTCCACTTGAATACAAAATATAAAGAAAACAATCAGCGTAAATCATTTAGACAAAATCCTGTCCCTTTATGGTGTTGAATCCCTTGCTATATGCTAATATGAGTTTCGTTGACCCCCTAAATAAACCAAGTGTTTTAAAGGGATTTATTCTCACGAGTCGTTGTTTTATTTAATGACACAATTTTGAAATAACGGAACATCATACATCAATTGTATAACTGAAGGCCAACACCAAGAAAAACAAATCAAAACCGGTTTTATTTAATAGTGTAGTATTTGTAAGGGCAGTTCTGTTTGCAGAGGGGAAATTGTGCAAACATAACCTCGCTGGTTTAGTCTACAAGGTTACCTCTTAACACTTGATCTAGGCGAAACTTCACAATATCAGTTTGGTTTGAAACATCAAGCTTTACAAAACATATCTTTTACAACATTTTCAGCAATTTGAGAAGGTTTAGTTTTCAGTAGAAATATTGCAATACAGTATCTTAAACAGTTTTAGTAGATTTTATCAAAAACTTTATTTATAGGTTTATTGCACGTATGCGATCAGTGACGACGCTGATGAGACAGTGCGAATACACATACTCATGAGAAAAATCAACATTATGGACTCTGCGTAAAGTATCGACCCGGATCAGCTTAAGCATGCCACACAGCCGTACCCGGATAGACACTTTTCGCCTCCTGTGGATTTTCTGTTTCATGAATCACTACACTATACATATATCCCCCTAAGACGGAATGTGTCGTACGGATCAGTCTGCGCGGACAGCGCAGGCTGATCTCGTCGATACATTACGCAGATGTATATCGCCGTTGCTTCTTTTATTTTGGCATTTTTTACAGTGCCTAAAGGGAGCTACGCCCATGACAGCAACAACAATCCCTCATTTCAATGGACGCCAGTCACCCATATAAAAATGAATTTAGGAAGTTAAATATTCTATACACTGTCATAGTAATATGACTGAAATAAATTAAGGAAGAAAAATATGAAGGCAAGTTTCGGTGAAACTTTAGACGATTAATGTACCATCCCATGTAATGAAATATATTTTATAAATCCTTTATTTGAATTTATGGTAATAAAGTCGGGACATGGGTTGTTCCCCGTATAGATAAAATCATACACAAAAAACAAGTTTTATAACTGTTTATGTTTTTTGTTTCACTTGCGAGAATTCGCGCATGTGTAGATTCGTTAAAGCTTTTTCTATCCGGAAACACGTTTGATTGATTGGGGTTTAATGCCGTTTTCAACAATTGTTCAGTCATATCACGGTGGCCAGTTCACCTACTCATATGTTTCCTGGTGTTCTCACACCAGTGCTCAACACAACATTCTTTCCAAGCAACAGACTGATTATCAGCATAAACCGTGTAGTGTAAGCTAATTGGTGAAAGACGAACGACACTCTTGTCACAGTGACCTTTTTTAAATGGCGAAAAGAATGTTGGCCGAGCTGGGATTCAAACTCACAACCCCTAGTTTTACAGCCCGTTTCGCTACCGGATGAGTTGCCGGGGCTCGGCCCGTGTGCATTGTAATAACAGAGATATGTGTAACTTATAACAATACAACTATGAGTGTATCCTCTCTCGATTTCCGCCATTACACTTGCAAACCATATCGAAATAGAGATGCGAGAAGATTTCTTATGGACAGTCACGGCTCAAGTGTTTATGAGAAAACCAAACGAAGTCTGTTTTGACATAATTGAGCCATCCATCGAGAAAACCAACATTGTAAAGTATGGATCCGGATCAGTGTAAGCATGCGAGAAAACCAACATTGTAAAGTATGGATCCGGATCAGTGTAAGCATGCGAGAAAACCAACATTGTAAAGTATGGAT